>JAUBNZ010001874.1:0-10292 GCA_032355485.1 Bonnemaisonia californica | reverse complement strand
CCCGAGTGCCCATAAATCCCCCGGAGCCGCCGGTGCCCCCGCGTTCGCACACATGTCCCCGTAGCCTCCGGTTCCCCCACGTGCAAACAGGTGTCACCGGAGTTACCCGTACCTCCTCGTTCCCCCTCGTCCTCGCCTGCCCACATGTGTACCCGTAATCACACGTGCCTCCATGTGCCCACATGTGTCCCCGTAGTTACCCGTACCTCTGCGTACCCACTCCTGCCCGAACGTGTCCCCGTAGTAACCCATCCTTCCGCCTTCCCTTTGGCTCCATGATGAGCTCCGCCCTCTGTTCGTTTGTAAAGAAAGTTCGTTATTTGAACTAAGTTTGATCATGTTTCTACCTCATCTTCCCTGCACTCTGATCCTATCAGCTTCCAACGTCCATCCTGACTTCAAAGTGCCCCTCTGTACTGTGCCCTTAGTCCTCCGCGCCCTTAGTCCTCTGTGGTCCTCTAACGTCCTTCGTTTGTCATCCATACTCTATCATACCACTTCTTCATCAATCTTTCGTCATTTTCTGTCTCCCGTCGTCGTCCGGTGGCGGTCATCCGTTCGCAGAGTGTAGTACTACGCAACCTTGGGAGAACTGAGGTTGGGTCTACAGGTCCTAGTTACCTCTCGGTAGCATCCCTGAAAGTGGGTGGTAGAGCGACTCCTCCGTGGAGTTGAGGACAAGAGACAGCCAAGGAGGTTTGGGAGACCAGAGTATCCTTTCCCTGTGCTGAGAGGATATTCGTGACTATTCGGGTGCTGGGTCACGCCAGTGAAATGTATCTCCACCTGTTGACTCCACAGGTGAAGGGTTGATAGGTTGGGCGTTACGCGCCCTCCCAGGCAACCAGGAGGGGGTGAGCGATAAGATGTGGGACGTCCCGCACAGTGGGAAGTCCAAGGAATGGGTCTGAGGGAAGGAAAAGGGAAAAACTCGGGCTATCGAGCTGGTTTTGGCTAACGAATACCGCTTCTACCCTTAATTGGGGTAGAGCGCGAGTATAGGCGCAACCGCTGTTCCTCCACGGGAGTAAGACCGTGGAGAAGACTGCTAAATGGAATTTTTAAAGATAGGCTTTCCTGGGGACGGGACGGTTGAAGTTCGAAAGGATGGGGGTAGAGTACTTGATTTTGGAGGTCACGTGGCTTACCTAGCCTGTTTGTCCCTTCCGGAGGGGACAACGCAGAGCTGATGATCAGAAACTGTTTCTTCCCGGGTCCTTAGACCGGGAGGGAGCCGAGAAGTTGGGACCTCCCAATGACAGGCTGTCCTGGAAATCGGTTGATCTTGGGGTTGAGTCGTCCCGTTTGCGAGGACCTCGAAGGAATGGGTTGAAGGGAGAGGTAACGCGAGGACTGAGATGCAACGGAAGGGCTAAAATAGCCCGTTTCAATCAACCCGGGTGGTAGAGCGCGGAGGTAGTTGCTCTTCACTCCAAGATTGAAAATCAAAGAGGGAGCATCGCCTAACCATTTATTCTTTGGGCCACTCCGATAAGCGGAGTCGTTTTATATGCGGTTATTGATAATTAAAACCCTTAATAATTAAAAGAACAAATGTCGCAATAGGCTCAGTTAGCCAATCAGCGGGCTACCTCGGAGCCCGCTGAGTGTTATTGGTTAGCACGGGATTCTTGGCCACCCGACATGTCGGCTGGCGGAGTCGCCCCATAGTTAGAAATAACCAAAATTTAGGCAACCATTGGGGTGGTGGTTGTGGTACTTGAGATAGCCCACAATTGGAACCTTACCCTACCCAGTATTGGGTAGGTCAATATGCGGCTAACACACCATCCCATCGAAGGTGGTGTTCACTAGCCCCTCATTTTAGGCCATCAATAAGATAAAACATCCACAGTGGTGTAGTAACATAGTAATATCCTTAGTGCCAGTAACTCCGAAATTGCTTACATGGCTTACAGCAAATATTGCACTCGATACACCCCTCCCTCTGCAGGTAGGGGTGGTTTATTACAGTACCCGTGTCCTTTGGGTTACTGCCCAGTGTCGTCGAAATTACGCCCAAAATTTTATCTCCCGTATCGGAGATATTTCCCGTTAATCTCCTCACCTCGCCTGTAAAAGCATGGTGTAATGCGGCCCCTTTTCAAAATTAGGAGAGGTTCTTTCCAAAAATTCAAGAGCGATGTACTTCCACGGAGAAGTGGAAGTACTGCACAGAGGACAGAGTTTGTCCTTTGTATATATTCCTGTGCTGCCCCATCCTCCACCATCCTCCCTTTGCCGTCCAGTGTCGTCCGTGGTCCCCTACCGTCCTACATCTTCGGTCCTGGTACAACGGTACGGTGTCTTGCGGTGTTCTTCTTTCATCTTCCTCTATTAGTCCTCATCCGTCGGTCCTTGGGCATCGAACCTCGGTCCTCTTCCCAGAGCCCACGCCTGCCCACTCCGTCCAACCCAGTGTCCCCTGCCCGTTCCTTCCAACCAATTCCCACCCGTGCACTTATTCCCACTCAAGCCCACCCGTGCTTACCAGGGGCCCCGTTCCCCCGTGTCCACACGTTCCCCCATGCGCCCTTACGCACCCGTGCCCCAGTGCCGACGCGCAGGGTGCCAACTCGATCCCACTGATGCACCCATACCCACGCGTGCGCACTTGTGCCCACCAATTCCCACGTGGTTACCGGTACCTACCCGTACACACTCGTGGCAACCTATGACCCCGTGCCCAGCCGTGCCCACCCATGCCCCATGCCAACTCGTGTCCCCATACCTTCCCATGCCCGTGTACCCAACTCTGCCTCACAGGTGTCCACTTATGCCCTCGTTCGTGTGGGACAAAAACCGCTCCCAAAAAGCTAGGGAGCAGAACACGTGTCCACGAGGACAACCTCAAGCGCGAGCGATTGCCGCATGAAAACACAGTTGAAAAGTGCAGCCACGTGGCAGACGTGGGCAACCGACGAGCGCGCCCGCGACCGTAGGTTAGCTTACAGTAACCGCAGGACACACTTCGGTGTTGCATCGGTGCCCCTGTAATGGCGCCTGTGCCCAGCCCGGCTCTTGACAGTAATGGCATGAACTAGGTAGCATTACAGTCAGGGCCTCTCCCTCTACTTATTAGCCGGCGGGCTTCACCTGCTGGCCAATCACTAAAGGCACCAAGGAACCACCCTTCAAGCTTAGCCTTTGCTCCAAACCTAGCTTGCAGCCGGGATCCACTCGAGGATTCCACTATAGGGTTTGCACCCCCATTCGCGCTTCCACACCCGTCTCCGTGACTTCTCAGCCAGCCCCGCGCGGCGCTGTTTGCCAACGATGAATTCCCCGTAATCACCTCCGATTGTGCCAGGAACACCAACCCTTCTCATGGATCGGTGGACCCGCGTCTCGTGGACTTTACACCCCACTTTGGCGCGCGTGAGTCTCTTCATTGATTCTCCACAATCACTCTCGTGGACATCCTTGTCTCCTTGTTCCCCTCTGCCCCTGTCAGCTCTACCACGCTACCGGCCCCATCACAGGACAGTTCTATTGCAAAGCCTTACCGCGGTTCTTGCGGTCTGGGACAGGACCTTTGGTCCTAAAATTGGTCTCCCGATCAAGAAGCTGGACGCTTGGAGCTTGGAGTTTTGTTTGCGGAGATTGCTCGCCCGATGAAGGAATTTTCACGTGCACGAAGCAAGCGAAAGTAATCAACCTTTACTTCTGCTACCAGGGTGGTGCCGAGGCAACGCTCACCGTGCGCCCCAACTCGGGCGCCAGTACCGATCGAGAAGAGTGCCTGGAGCTAGGGTTCAAACCCGGGAAAACCCGTTTCAAATTCCTCCCTTCCGCCCCTTTTCTGCCCCTTACCCTTTTCCCCTCTATTAGAAGGAGAAGCCGTTCCGGCCCGATTATGGCGGGCCCTCCCATTTCCGCTCACCAGGAGTCGGCATTCAACATCCGGACGCGTTCGCGGACGGCGCGCGAACGAACTGCCACGAACGCCTCTCCCGCGGTTCCTTCCACTCCGTTCCGACTCCCGGTCTTCGGACCCATTAACCCGCGTCCCGTCGGGGCAGGCCGATCATCGTCCCGACCCCGTTGGACTCGACGTCCGCCAATCTAGCCTTGTTTCCCATATGAGTTGCCTTCGCTGCCCTATTGTCAGGGACTTCATTCGTGGTCACGCCGGCTGGCACATCTCCGGAACGAATTGAGGTCCCGGCAGCCCCGTTGCGGTCGCCAACTCCCGCCGGACCCGGGCGGATGGACAACAGTTCCCTGTAGGAACCGATCCCGCTTCCTCGCCTGGCGGATCCGCGGGTCTTTCCGTCGTCAGGAACGGAGGGCACCCTATTCGGCGGCTACGACTCAGACCCGGCCCAATTGAATAGTTCATTCACGGCGCCGGCACCCCAGATGGCCTACCTGGTCCCTGCTGCCCCACAACGGTCGGCGCTGGCACCGCCCCTCTACGTTCTCTGACAACCGCGACCGCTCCGGCGACCGCAACCTGTTTCGCAACCAGCAAATGCAGCCCACACGCTAGCGGGTCGCCCTGGGCTTGTCTCGGCCGACCATATCTGGCAGTTAATCAACGCGGAAGTGCCCGGAATTCTACAGCAGGCACAAATGATTTCCGATGCCGCCGTCTCTGATGCTCTATCCCACCTCCAAAGCCAGATCGCGGACCAGGACCGCCTCTCCCTAGGAGCAACCCTCCCCAAGGCGGTGGCCCACGCCATCTAGGCGTCCACAATGGGGTTATCGGAAAACATCAAACCCAGCCCGTCACGCCGTCCACCACCGGCAACCCCAGCGCACACAGAATAGCACGGGTCACGCCGACCCACGGACCCGATCGGCCCGGCACAATTCATGGAAATGATGGAGAACCACGAAAACGACGGGGACCACGGGGACCCACCGCTGGGAATGTTCAGGGGTGTCGCCCAGTCCCCGGCGTACACCGATATCGAAGAGATCACTCCCCTTAATGCGCTCTTCACAAAGGCGCTTTCATACCCCACCTACAGTCTCAGAGATCTTGACTCGACCTTTGACCCGCATGCCGCTTGCAAATTGGCCGAACTGTCCAAACAAGTCCGGTATTCGATGCAGACCGAAGCCATCACGGGTAGGGGCGGGATAGAGATCCTGGGGTTCCTGAAGAAACTTAAGCGCGTCTGCGACGAAACAGGAATGTCGGATGGTTGCGCCTTACCCCTCCTCCGATACTTCCTCGGCGGGGATGCCGGGAGACATTCCTAACCTGCGTTGGACAGGAATTCCGGGGCTCCCGCTCGGGCGGGGACTCTCTCAACTCCTATCTCGAAGCCATTAAATGGCTCCTACTAACGTATGCCTACGAGAGCGACGTTGCGAAGGCATACCGCGAGGTATCACAGATGATACAGGAGTTGAGGGTGACCGAGGAAACATTCGCCCTTCGGATTCTCCGAAAGGCAGTCAGATGCGGTGACGCATTTGACGACCGTGCCTTGGTGTCCATCTTCGTCGACAGTCTCAGGACCTACGCACGACACCTCGTGCGGGACGCGTTTTCAACCAATCAACCAACCCTAAGCTCACGTTCAGGGATATGGTCGCGATGGCTCAAAGCTATGGGATACCCACCGAGCGAGCCACCCCATCCCCGGCGGGAAACAAATGGTCAAGCGATCTGCGCTCGCTATGGAGCCACAGACCGATGGACTGCGAGTACTAGCGGTTCAAGCAGGCCCCACCGAGGTCAATTCCCGATCCCGTCCGCACAATTTCTCCGCGGCCCGCACCCACCGCCGAAACCCCCTCCGAAACGAGCGGACACATCCCAGACGCCATCGGGCTTCCCGACGCCGAGCGGCTCCTACGCCACCCACTACACCGGACTCAAGATCGACGTATTATGTTCGCACCCCCGCTCCTGCGAACCGTCGCCGCACCGGGCCCCGTCCTTTCGGGACCCCGTTCCCTGGCGGCGATCAAAGCTCATCCTCCGCGACTCATTCCCCCTCGCAGGGTCGCAACGATGCACCAGACATCACTCGCACGGGCAACATCCGGTGTGTCATTTGCCGCCTGTTTGGGCACGTAATGGTTCAATGACCTATGTTAACAGAAGAACGGCGCAGCCAGATGTGGGAATTACATTCGAATGCCCGGTTTTCAGCCGGTGAGTTGAACCTCACGCGCAATTTCCAGGTGTATGCAGTTGATATTCACCCTTTAGAGGGAGCAGACAGCGTCTACTCTGACCATGACTCGGTGCCACTCCAATCCACTTCACCCATTTACTTGCACCGGCCGTTCGACACGGGTCCCCACACCACCCTTGCGACACCGCCATCGGCGCCCCGCTCGGAAAACGCCCAGGAGGATGCAGAGCGGGTGAGCTGCATCCTCCGATAATTGCTACTGGGGACGATAGTGCGCGAGCACAGTCGTTACAAATGCTGACTACAGGACCAGAAATATCACCCGTCCTAACAACACCCGCCGACGTCCGCTTACTGCGGAAAATCGTATCGGACTAAAAGATGTAGGCGCTACTCGGGACAAACCGCAAGGCGCTGTTATTACTCCACTCGGTCCTCGACTCCGACCCGGGACCTTGCCTGATCAGAGCGGACTCCCTGCCCCCGGGGTAGCAGGATCTGGCTATCGAGGTTACCCAGGGCTACAGTCCGGTCGACGCGAACGACAACCGGCCTACGTCGAGTGAAGCGATCCTGATCTATCTTCAGCTAGGACGACTGGTGTATAGGCATTGGTTCTTAATCGTCGGGAACTTTTCGGTACCGAGCATTATAGGTTGCGATATCATAGATAAGCACGTCAGGGCTATGGATCCTGGGAAACAGAGATCTATCCGAATGTACGAAAACCAACAGATCTTCCTGAGACCCCACACGGAGAAGAACAAACCACTACCGCTAGCCCCCGCCCCCGGGAGCGGTCCCTAACCAAAGCCCGCCAAGATTCACGTAGCCCACCCCATCTCCTTGGTGCCAGGACATGTTACCTATATCTCGGTGAAGATCCCAGTATCCGGCGTCCACGTCTTGATACCCAAGTACGACCCCTTCGTGTTCGCATGATCCAAATAGCGAGTGGCTTCGCGGATCTCACGAGGAACAAACCATTTCTGGTATCCGTATCGAATTTTGGGAAGCAGAAGTGCGTCCTGGCGAAGAACGCAGTCATTGGTACCGTCGCAGGGAACCCTACGAGCTCCACCACCGTCCACGACGTGGCGGTGATCACCATCTCGGACACCGCCCCCGGGCACCATGGGCCAACGCCACCACAGCCCGTAAGGGCAATGGAGTCTTACCAGAAACCCCCCGTACGCCCACTCCCGGACCCGGACGAAACGTGGGAAGGTAACGTCCATGGTAACCAGGTAAAAGGGAAGGGCAACTCGGCATTGCATGAGAAGATCGTCAAAATGCGCCGGAAATACGCCCCATGTGGGACGGCACCCTCGGAGACATTCGGGTGACCGAACAACGTATCGACCTACGAAACGGGGGCCGGCCCATCAACCAGGTCCCTTATCGCGCCGGACAGGCATCGCGAGGCGTGATCCGCGGAGAGGAGGAGAAGATGCTAAAGGCCGGGTTCATAGAGCCTGCCACTTCCGAGTGGACTAGCCCCGTGGTCATTGTTTCCAAGAAGGATGGGTCACTCCGGTTCTGCGTAGACTACCGAGCATTGAATCGCGACACAGTGAAGGACTCGAACCCGATCCCATGCAGGGACGATTGTATCGAATCGCTGGGCGACACAAAGATCTTCTCTACCTTGGACTGCAATTGTAGATATTGGCAGATCCTAGTGACCGGGATAAGACTACCTTCAATTCAAATTGCGGAACATTCAGATTCCTGCGGATGCCTTTCAGGTTGACCAACGCTCCGGCCACGTCTCAACGCGCGCCGGTCCTGCTTCTCGCTGGCGTCAAATGGCAGTTATGCCTGGTTTACCTGGACGAAGTGATAATCTTCTCGACAACAGAGGAACATCCGATTGAGCCCGTGGAGGCAATCCTTAGCACGTTGGCCGCAGCAGGGGTGTCCTGTAATTTCTCAAAAACAGAGTTCTTCCGCCGGACGGTCAGTTATCTGGGCCATGTGATCCGGCCGGGTAAGCTCTCGGTCCCGGCATCCAAAGCGGAAGCAGTCCGGCAATCGAAGTACCCACGTACCAAGACGCAGCTTCGCGGGTTACTTGGAACGTGCAACGCGTATCGCTGGTTCGTGGAACGGTTAGCGTTTATCGCAGCTCCGCTCACGGCCCTACTCTGCAAGGAAAAAGATGACGAAATACCCCCGGATTCTTCCGAGCAGACCGTCGCCTTCGCTACATTGAAGACACGGCTCGCTTCCCCCTGTCGCGGCGCTCCCGCGTAATGGTTACCGATATACCGTAGAAACTGACGCATCCTACGGCCAGATTGGCTGCGTCTTGCTCCGGCAGCAAGAGGAGGACAAACAACTGCACCTCTCCATCGGATACTGGATTGGGACACTGGTCAGCGGGGAACTCAACTACTGTAGAACGGAAAACGAATTCCTCGGGGTAGTATGGTTGATCCTGCTATTGAAACCCTAACTTGAAAGGGCGACCTTTACGGTCCAGTCTGTCCACGACGTGCTCCTGTGGATCCTCAACCTTTTGCCGAAGGTCGGCTCGCACTGTTGAGGGTCCGCTTGTCCGAATTTGATTTTTTAGTCCAGTACCGCCCGGGCCGTAAGCACTACGTGGCGGACGCAATCTCGCGCATGGACACGACGGGGGCGGACAAGAGGCTATTGGAAGATGAAATTCCCTGTTACACGGTCGAGGGCTGGGAAGATGCGGACAGCACCTATCAATCTTTCGAGTCTTGAATCGAGCCCCTCGTTAGCCCGGAAGGCCTCGAGGGCCCTGGAGCATGGGTGGGGCACTCCCCATCTTGGGGGCCGCGTGATCCAACCGCTCCTCTTGTTGCCAGCTTGCCCGTGGAAGACATTCCCCCGTCGTGCTCCGGAACATCTGCAGAAGCAAACACGTCCCCGGTCTTACCGTTGCCGACTGCAGAGGAAGAGCCTATTACTATCTCGGAGATGTCGGCGGAGCAACGCCTGGACGCACTCTGCTAGCAAAAGACATCATTGGTATCCAAAGGAATGGGCGGCAACTTCCGCGTGAATCTGCAAGCGATTCTTATCCGTACGTCCCCGCAGGACGACCTGAGTCAGGTCGTGGTTCCCGCCACCCTGCGGCCTTTTCTGTTGCGAACCAATCACTATTCGCCCGCGTAGGTCACCCTGGGATACGCCGCATGTATGACACTCTGCCGAAGCACTGCTACTGGACTCACCGCACGGTGGATGTGGAGAACAATGTGCAAAATTGTGAATATTTGCACACCAGGCCATGTCTTTGGTGAAGCTCACGAACCCGCTGAAACTATTCCCGGCGGAACAACCTCGGCACAGCGTAGCTATTGCCATCCTTGGGCCCTTCGAGACAGAAACTAAAAAGGAACGCTTCATATTGGTCATGGCAGACTGATACAACAAACTGTGCCGGTTTGTAGCGCTTTCTAGGATAACGGCCGTGGCAGTAGCGCAGGTTTTCAGTACGCATTGAATGTTTCTTTTCGCCCCCAAGACACTGCTGGCGGGCAATGGTTCGCAGTTTAAATCAAAGCTATTTCAGGGCACCTGTCGCATCCTGGGGGTCCGTAACTTGTTCACCACCGGGTACCACCCGCTGAAAAATGGTCAGGTGGAAGGATTGAACCGGACGCTGTTGTGAATTCTACGCCACTACTTGAGCGACCACCCTAAGTCGTGGGCAACACGTCACCTTTCGAGCTCACCCTCACTAGGTACCCGGTCCAAACTACCACAGGGAACGTCGAACTTGTCCATAACTCACCGTTCGTGCGCTCCGATTTCTTGTCTAAATTATAGAAGAAGTATGCGAAAGCGTCCCAATCCCTTGCGCGAAGTGCTACAACCCCCAAACTAAGCTCTAAACTCCTGCGAAAAGCTCAACCACAGAAAACACAGGATGTCCAACAACAGCGAAAAAGCTCCTTTAACAACGAACTTTCAGAGGCACAACACGGGGGTGCCTCCTTCCTTGACGTCCGGTCACATACGCCACGAAAATTCTTCTCCGTGCGTTGGGTGTTTGCTCGTTTCCGCTTCCCTTCTTGGGAGGTGATGCGGAATTTACCAACCGACGGACGTCGATACGACTGATGGCGTTCTAAGGCGCTGGAACTCCAGGAGCGGGGTAATCACGGCTCTGCCACCCTAGCACGGGAGGCCTGGATGCTCGTTGTAAGCATG
>JAUBNZ010001873.1:0-10292 GCA_032355485.1 Bonnemaisonia californica | reverse complement strand
CAGAGGCCAGAGCTAAAACCCTGGGTTTTCCCATCGCCGGCTCTCCGACGTGAGACCTCCCGCATACCCTTCACCCCCAGAACTTCCCAGGCCTGGAAGCGAAGAAAATACAACATCTACCGCCCCACCGCTACCGGCTACTAGGGACAATAGTATCCGGAGGGTGTCCAGGCACTTTCTGTAAGTATTACACATGCATCCCTTATTTCTGGAATGGCAAAATAGTCAGCCGGATCCGTTAGATCCACCGCGTGGTCGGCAGGTTACTTATGTCCATGTTTCATCATTCAATTGCAATTGAAGCAGATGGGGTCATGGCTTGATCTCCAGCAGTGTCAACAAACAGTGTTGCCTTATTACCATCATTCATTGAAGGGAACGCACTGTCAGATTTCAAGCATGCGGTGGGAAAATCTTTGTCCATTCAGGCTTTCGGCTGTGTTCGATAGAATGAGCCAGGTATGTCATCCGGTAATCCTCAAATGGGATAGGACCGGTCACGATTATAGAATATCAGCATCGGCAGTTCAAGTTATGCTTCTGGGCCTCCCGATATAAGCAACATCATTTTCATGGCTTCGTCCCCTGACACGATATCGGCGTATTTTAATGTTGAATCTCTACGGGACCGAATGGGTTTGCCTTCATCCATATTGATAATGAAGTGTGTTTCCTCCGCGTTCAATATGTAATGTTCATGCAATCGGCCAGAATTGAAATCACGTCTCAGCTGGCCATCCTGTAAAGCATTATTCTTTTGTAGTAGTGCTTTCTTTGAGAGACTTACTGACAGTTTCCCGGACTGACCTCGGATGACGAGATTCTCAGAAGCCATGAAGAGACGAATACAGAATACATCGACATTATCCAGAACGCAACGATTTCCATCTATTGTTCCAAGAAAATAAAAAGCCCTCAGGTGGATCTTTCTCCATCATGACATGCGAGATACTGCGAAGTACTGCCGGGAAAACTTTCATTTCCATACTCCTCAGATGTTCGTATTACTGTAATTGGTGACCATATAGTTCCTCTACGCATGGTGCTTTCTTCTTCCCACGACCTGGCGAAGCTTTGAATTACAAACAGCGGTGAACTGCTGCAGTTCCGGCGGACATGAGCACTAGTAATTTTCATTGCTGTTCAGTGCAGATGATGTCATTTCTTGTTTGCCATAAACGTTGTGTACTTTGATAATTCGCATGTGATGATCGCTTGAATATACCTGGAAAGTTCCTAATAATTCGGGAAGAATGGGCTTTTTGCCTCTATGAAGCTCTCCTCCTTGCTTCCAATTGAAAGCAGCTCTTCGTTGAGTCTTTGAGAGTAGAAAATACAACTGTAGCGTTCGTCGTGTCGACTGAGCACTGATATCAAAGCTTTGAGGCGTCAGGATAATGCATGGGGTGCTCGTATTCTCTGTCGAGGCAGGATTGGATCTCAATTATACACGGGAAAGACGTTCCCGCTCGAGGGCACGTTCAATGGTTCCCCTTGAACTCATGGTGCGATGAAAAGAGACGAAACTGTAAAACGTGAAACGCGGTCTGTAATCGAGGTGAGGACAAAAACTCGTGAAAACCCGATCGAGCTTCGTCATAATTCTAAAAACAGGGGCCGATCTTAACAGTTAGGATAAAGTGGTTACGCAAATGCGTTTATTATAAATAAGGTAACTTACCTTAGTTAAATGCTTACATTAGTTTTGGTAAGTTATGTTAATAGCATCAATCACTATACTGCATCTTCGCGGACAGTGAATACATCTGCAAGGAGTATTTGGAAGTACCTGTCAAAAGTGCGCACCTTGGAGAGGATGTGAGGGTATTTAATACTCCCGTGGCAACAATCAGAGCTACTATCGAATGGATACTTAAGGAGATATAGCTATTTTGGATCCTAATGGATTTTCCAAAAGGAAGATTCACGTGAAATCAGCTCTGATAGCGTCACTTTACGTTGAAGGGGATTTAGTAAGCAACATCACCGAATTGTTTGTATCGCAACGAAATTTCGCAGTATTTGATTTGTTCCCCTTCTCTGGGGGCGTTTCTGGCGTGTCGAACGTAAGGGAACGTGGCCGAAGCCCTAGAAGGAGAGTATGGACAGGTATATCCCCGCAAAGCAGCACTTTCTCGCGATAAATGCGCAGAGTGGTATGCAGAAAAGATGCCTTTTAACGCGAATTGAAGGTCTTCATCATCAACTTAAACATTCTCTAGTTCAAGTTTGTTAGCATCCTTGTGCTCCAATCGCCGTTCCTCCCTATCCTTCTTCCGTTCCTCCACATCGGTCTCGAAGAGACGCTCTTATTGTCCCAAAAGAGCTTGCTCACCTTGTTGCAATGCTCTCGTAAACGCAGTGATGTCATCAGAGAAGGGGCCGGCATCGCTGCTCTGTGCGTGCGCTTTTCCCCGGGCTTCGGTGGCGTGCAGGCCACATCGGAGGTTTCACGCATCTCAACTTTGAACAAGAGGCAGGCGTGCCCCTCCCGCGTGAAATGGCATTTGCACGTAGAATTACACCGAGACTTTCCTTGTCGTTTTCTGCATCTTGCGCGACCCTTCGTGAGTAACTCCTGCAGTTAAGCAGATATGAGCAGGCGTCCTTCATGGAGCTAAGAAGCTCCTCCATCTCCACGAACTCTCCTCCCTCGCTGCCCATCAATTCAACCCCCTTGTCACGTATGTGGAACGGCGCTTGAATCAGTTTGCACCTGTCCTGCAGGATCTTCCCGTGACAGGAAAGAACAACAATTTTGTCGCTTTGTATTTCTTCGTGGCAGTTTCGAAACGCTCCTTCGTATCACCATTAAGAGCCACATTCGCCTTGGACGCCGCCACATCGCGAACCAGCCGAAGTTCGTCGTTTGCAGAGAACTTAGGGCTACGACCGGGGCGTGCATCCGTACAGGGGGTGCTTGTCCGGGGACCGTCGAAAGGGATGGAGTCAGCAGCGCCCATGGGATGGCAGGAAGCGTCAGAAGGGGAAGAGTTTGAAGTTTTGATACTTGCCATGATGGGAGCTAGCAGGTTGTAGGTTCAGGCTCTGGTGCCGGGTATCCACGCCACTAGGTGAGCAGTAGTTTTGTTTTTGCACCCTCGTACTAAACGTTTTCAAGAAACACATCAAGCTCCTACTTCTCGAAACGGTCCGATTTCAACAAGTTGGGTCAAGCCGAGTTGCGGAATTCTACAATGGTGTAAATATTTCTGTTTTTCACTTCTTGCTGAATTATGATTGCGTTCTATCTGTAGTCGCGGATAAACTTCAAAATCAGTCCGTTCTATGGCGCCAACTCCGGGAATAGTTAGTTTATAACTTTAGTTAAAACGTGGTATACCACAGCGTTTAGTCGAGATAACTATTCTTTTGCAATCACCAAGATTCTCCGCGGTAAATCTTTCACCGACGAGGAGAAGCGACTACTTAAAGGGTTCAGAGAGTTCGGTTAGTCCAAGAAGGCCCTCCCTGGGAAGCCCATAAAGTCATATTAAGCTCTTTATAACTTGTTAATGCCCCGTAATTGCCTACGAAGAGGAGCTGTTTCCTTGGCAGCCTTAATACGGTCCCTACACTGCGCTACGAAAGTATAGAAAAGGCTCCAGTGATGCTTCCAAGACATTTCCAGTAACGGGAAGCTTAGGATGGAGATAAGGGTACTTGGAACGCTACAGAATTGCTGAATGGTGTCTAGTGCGACGAGAAGAAGTTTAATCTCGACGGGACAGGCGGATTTTCTTACTCCTGGTATGACTTACAAAACCAAACGAGATGTTTTCTGAATGTCACCAATGGGAAAGTCTGTTATGGTGTAGGGCGCTTTTGTGGCAACGAAGATTTGTGAATGAGAAGTTTTAGAATGAAACGAGGATCAGAAAAATTATACACATACACTAGAGGCGTATTTTCTTCTTTTTTTGAACAAGGGATGTGGTCTGGATAGGTCCTTACGCATGACGGTGCTGCTATGGACAGAGCCAATGATGTACTCCAGCAGTTTGAATAGTAGGAAGCAGTTCTTCTTTCCTGGCCGTTCAAGCCTCCCAACTTGAAACCCATTGGGAATCTATGGGAGATACTCTCTAGGAAAGTTTACGAGCAGCTGCGCCAGTTTTCTGAGATAAATGAACCCATCGAGTGCATACTGGATTCCTGGGAGCTGTCTCGGATGAGACCTTCATAAAATCTGGTGAAGTCCATGCAGACCGCTGCTTCAGATGTTCCATGGCTAAAGGGGGCCCAACAAAGCGCTAGATTAAAGATGTCCCCATCGTCATGTTTTGTCTCTACAATGATTGAAACCAGTGAAGAGCATTTATACTCATAACTCCTCACCCAAATGTCTTTTTCTAAAACGGATTGTTGCACTTTTCCTGGCTTGCCAATTACAATAAAGAATAAAATGTGTTGTTTCTTTTCAAAATATAGTTTCGTTCAGTGCCAGTTGCTCAATATTTCGAAGCGTTCGTATGCTTATTGGCAGCACTGTAGCATCTAGATTAGATTAGTTTTAGGGCCGAAGGCTGCTTATGACCATGACCCGTCATTCACATGTTCATTCCCCTAGCATTGCACATTTTTAGTTGTATTTAGAAGTAAATGAAAATATTAGTAAGGAACACTTGTTCCACTTGTGAGGGGATAGGGAAGGTTCCCAAATGGCACCTCAGAGCCATGGAGCGATATAAAGGATTGGCGGTTGGGAGTCGGAGAGCCGGGGGTATTTTGCCTTTGGTCTGGGCGGTGATCATTCTGCCACTGCTTCGTGCAGATTTGGGTGTAATGTGCTGATCGGTTCGCCCGCTTTGCGGTATCGAGTTGGAAAGCATTTCCTGGATCGTTTCTGTGGTGCAAGTGGATATGCATTGTAACGTTCTCGCAGCTTGGTTTATTTGTGTCCTTGTTATCGGTGTCGTGGTGGTCTGTGATGTTGCGTGTGATGCCTGCCGTCGCAGGTTGAAAATTAGTTTGTGGGCAAGAGTGCGATGTCTCTCCAAGGATTCAGGTATTTGGAAGAGTGTACGGAGTTTTTGTCGGTGGGGCGCAGGTAGAGTTCCCCTTTTCATCAATATTGTTTTGAAAAGGGTGGGGTCGAAGTTTTCTAATTCATCGATTGTCGCCTGGCACGGTTGGAGGATTGCCCACCCGTATTCGAATATAGAGCGGACAAATGTTTTATAGACCATAAGGGCTGCGGGCGTTGAGGCGGAAGGGGAGATGTGCCTTGCGTGTATGAGGGATCGGAGCATTTTGTTCGCCGATTTAGCTTTCGTAGCCATACCACTGCTAGTGATTCCTGACGCAGTGAGCTGGACTCCTAGGTACTTTGCCTGTGGTTGGACAGATCTGGTGCCCTTCGCTAGTTCGAATTTATGGGAAGATGTGGAGGCTGTTAGCGGTAGGAGTATAGAGCACTTAGTGGGAGCCCAATCCATTCCGTCGTCTGCTGCCCATTTTTCGCATACCTCAAGGCCTCTTGAAAGCTCCTCCGGGCTGTGTAGATGTAGGATTATATCGTCTGAGAAGAGTTTGGCTGGTGGTCTGGTAGCTGGTCTATCGAGGGACTCGTGTAGTTGGGTGGCCAAGGGGTCGATGTATACGTTGAAAAGGATAGGACTCAGTGGGTCACCCTAGGGGAGGCCTTCATATTGTAAGGCTGTGGAGATGGTGGGGTCGCCCACAGTTCGGATCGTGACAGGTAGCAGCAGGTGGGGGATCATATCTGTGATGTTGGCAGGGAGGAGCTGGCTGCAGTGTCGCATCAGTCTCCCTCTTGGGACTAGGTCATAAGCGCTCTGGAGGTCCAACTCTGCCACACAGTTGTCGCCGGACCGGATTGCGTGTCCACTTGAGAGATTCCAATCGTTGTGGTTATGCCCTTTTGGAAGCCTAGTTGCATAGCGTGGAGTTCGATATGCTGTCTCACCTGGGCTTCGACCGCCTTACTGATTACTTTGCGGACGAGCGATAGACAAGCGATTGGGCGGTGATTTGCTGGATCTCTGTGCGCGCCGCGCTTGTGTAGAGGGACTAGTATGTCTTCGTTCCACGCCGATGGGGAGATAGAAAAGTGGCCACATTGGTTGTGGATTGAGTGCAGCACGTTGGCCCATAGGAGCGCGTTTTGCTGTAACATTTCGACGTACACACCGTCGATCCCTGGCGACCGGTTCTTTGGCGCTCCTAGGACGGCCCGGAGTATGTGTTCGCCCATTGCAGTGGTAGGTGCGAAATACGGTGGGATAGTTGACAGAGACGGTGGGCGTTTGGAGGCCATGTGTGCGGTGAAGTCTGATAGGCGAATGCGCATGTGTTGGATCCCGTTCTCTCTCTCTCTGGTGTGCATTCGACGCTGTCGAATCTTGATGGAGGTTTCCAAGGTTGACAATGGAAGCTTCTTCAGGGCATCATCTCTCCGTAAGTCCAGGCGGGGCTTTACGGGCTCTGAGTATTGTTGTAATTCTGTTGTGTATTACTTCGAAGTGTAGATATGCTCGAGGGTACCGTGGGTTGCTGATTCTCTTGAAGGCCGTGGAACGTAGCTCAGAGAGCGAGTCAAGCTCGGCGTTCCAGAAAAACCTTCGCCTTGGCGACGTTGGCGGAGTTGCGAGGTCCAAGGGCGGGGGATTAGCTCGGATTCTGAGTCGACGAGAATTTAGGCCTCTGCTGCAGTGGTGGTCGACTGTAGCAGCGCGTGAAATCGAAGGATTGTGCGGTTGTATTCTTTTTGCGCAGTAGCAGCCTTTTGGGTATTCGCGATGGCCATTTTGCTGATGCGGGGGGTGTTGCCGAGGGAAGCGGGTATTGCGGGTAGGGAGAATACCAATCGGATCATGGTCGCTAGAACCTGTCTATGGGCCTTGAGGGATAACAGCGTTAAGGTTGTCGGCAGTGTTCAGCAGAGCCAGGTCGATGATGCTGGAGTGGGCGGGGTTTCCGCGGCTGCGAAACGTGGGGGAGGGTGGAGGGTGTATTTTGAAATGGTGGTTGAGGCCCCAGTTTTTGAGGCACCGTCCACGGGGGTTGTTGCGCGAACACCAATCAGTGTGGCGGGCGTTTAAATCTCCCAAGATTATTCTGGGTATATTGTTGCAGCGAGATTTAATGGTATCCAGCAAGGATTCCAGAGTGGAAGGCGGCGTTTTGGACTCATATCTATGCCCACGACGTCGTAAGTGTTGTTGACTGTGATGCATATAGACTGATATAGCGAAGGGGAGCGGTCGGGGGAGCGGTCGGGGGAGCGGTGAGGGTGAAACGGGTATGTAGGTGTGTTGTGTCTTTTGCAAATACTGCCACACCGCCACTATAGGGGCCGTGATCAGACTTTCTGTCGGCTCTAACGAACCTTTGGTTCGAAAAGAGCCTAACATGGTGTTGTAATGGCAGATGGGTTTCGGTAACGATCATGACATCGAGTTGTTGTTCTGTAATGAGGAGGAGGGCTTCTGACTCGGTGTGGCTGAGCCCGGATATGTTCCAAGTGGCTAGTTTGAGTGATGTTCATCCGGGGACCCCGTGGGGTTGGCTGTCGAAGGCTGCGGTCTTGAGAAGTTTGTAGCAGGTGGGTGGGCCGTGTTCGGCTTATTTTTGGGGTGCGCAGGTGGAGGGCCGGTGTTGTTGATGCAAGGTCTCGTCCCCGCGGATGGTTGACCCACGGAGATCAGGGAGGCTTTCAGGTTGGGATGTTTTCCCAGGAGGTCTTCCAGTTTTGAGTGATATCACTGTCCGGTGTGGGTGTGCAGTACACGTGGGGAGCTGCGGCTCCACCTCGTTGCGAGCTGGAGGAGGTGTGTGTCGTGTGCATTGTAGTTACCATTTGAGGTCCAACGCGAGCTTGCTGGAGGGATTGTAGGGTCAAACTCTCTAACTAGTGTCGCATTAAGTGCCTTCATTGCGGTGGTCAGGGTGTCAAATTCATCTTCTTCGTGTGCTACTTCGATGATTTTTGACGAGTGGTACGGTAATCCACGAATGGCGCGGTAATTCCCACGGAGGAGGCTGTCTATGAAGCTTCGGTGCACGGTACCAATGGGGCCTCTTTGTGTGAACGCGAAGTAAGATGCCATTTCGTTTTGACCTTAGATTGTTTCGGTTCCCCAATGGCGGGCCGCTGTGTGCGTGCATGAGTGTTCTCATAGCTGCCAGTTACTTTTGGGAGTAGGTGGTTGGCATTGCCGTTTTTTGCTGCCGTGAGATATGAGGGAGGTGAGGGATGGTCGGGGTTTACTCGCTGTGCAGTAGGTTGTGGTTGTGGGAGGTTGGGGCTGCCTTCCGGGGTGGTCTGTTGGGTGCAATGGGTGGGGACTGGGCTTGGATCGGGACTTGATGGGCTTCTGGAGTCGTTTCCGTCTGAGGGTGCCTCTGGGCTGTTAATCTCAGAAGCATGTTGACGATTTTGGCGTCCCGCTCGTCGGCTTTCCTTTCCATGCGGTCGAGACGGAGGCTGGTGCTTGGTTCGATGTTATGTAGTCTGTCGTTAGTGTCTCGCTGGTTGTGCTCTACACGCCACCGTCGCAACCAGGGAATCTATTCGAGAGCTTTGTTGGTTGAGCTCCTTGGAAACGTCTGCACCAAGGGAGGTTGAAAAAGAGGTGGAGGTTTAGGCCTTCATCGTGTTGCTCTTGGGATGAGTCGGTGTCATGAGTTGGGTCAGGCGGTGGAGATGTGGTCTGAGGGGCAGTGTGTATTTCCATCATACGGTCTGCGGGTGGTGGGATGTGAGATTTCATGGGGATGGTGGTACCGGGACAGTTGGTTTGGGCTTGATATATAGAGACGAAGGAATCAATTGCAGTGAAGATGGTGAGGATGGTTGTGAAGTCTTCTCCCGTGTAGTAGGCATCGCAGCGGATGCAGTGGAGGCAAGGTGGGGAAGTCGGCGTGTGCAAGAGTCTAAGGTCGCGGGGGTTTGTGTTTGGGCGTGAAAGGAAGAATGCGAAGGGAGGGGGTTATGGGATGGTATTGGATTTTTTGCCCTGTGTGGCGTTGTTGTACGGTGAGTTCGCTTTGAAGACTTCGATGTCGGGTGCTAGCAAGGTGGCGGGTTTGGGTGGGCTTGCAGTCTGGGGTGGGAATTGGGTATTCGTGGTATTTTTTTGGGGTGTGGTTTCGGAGTTAGGGAGGGACGCTTTGAGCGACGCGGTTTGAGGGGCAGAATGAGTTGCAGGTTTGTGAGAAGGGCAATTTCTGACCGGTGCGGGGGACAAGTTTGGGATTTGTGATTTGCTGAGAGTGGCAGCTCAGTGGCAGCAAGGGGCATAATATAAAATAAAATAAACACGGCCAGTATGAAAGCAGCCTCTAAACGAAAACTCATGGCACGCGCCACGCTAAACATCTCATTAATGCCTGAGGGCCGTTCCACAACGAACGGGAACGAAAAGAGGGAATTTGGGTGTATGAGTGCCGAAACGCCGTTGTTATATTAACGTGTTCCTCAAACCTGTCCTATGGAGCAGAAATTTGTCGAGAGTGGGAACTGGTTGCGCGCCATATCAGGGTATCATATCGTACGCCATAGATTTCATTGGAGCGGTCCAAAGGTACGGGCAGGCGGTCCATACCTGAAATATTGCGGTCCGGGCGGCTGTTCGGAGCGGAGCGCACCATGAGCAACGCATAGTCCGTGGCTGGATATGTGACCGGCCGTGGGGGCAGTGGTGTGGATTCACAGTTGACAATCGACAGCTCGATAATCGCAGCGATAGCTAGGACACAATTGACGACTTGAGGAGGGAGATGTTTGGAGAGGTTATGCAGGATCGCTTTTTGCGGCGGCGTTGGGCGGAGAAGGAACGGGATACTTTGGTTGTTCTTGCTGTACTGGCTCTGTTGCGATATAGGTGAACTGGGCTCTATGGAGTTGGTTAGGGGAAGAGTGAAAGAATGAGTTTAGGCCGACAAACATTTAGGGCAACAATCGTTTCGTATGAAGAATTTTCATTTAGGGGGGCACTTCGTGTGTCTAGGAGGGCGTTGAGAAAGTTGGCCGACAAGATCAGGCCGTGTGTTGCCAAGGATGAGTGTATGGGAATAATATCTAGTTTTTTTGTTGTTGCTGAGACAATTCTGGGAGTGTTTTCACGAATGATGGGTGGTGGTGCATACCTGGATATAATGACATGGTTCAAATTACCGAAGAATACTTTGAACGAAATCTTCCATGAGGTTTTTAAGTGCAATTCTGGATGTCCTGCAAATGGATGGGATGTGTAGTATGTACAGAAAGCGCCTGAGCACCCTCCGGATACTGTGTCCCTAGTATCCGGTAGCGGTGTGGCGGGAGA
>JAUBNZ010001872.1:0-10293 GCA_032355485.1 Bonnemaisonia californica | reverse complement strand
CCTGGTAACCCTGCTCCCCCTGGTAACCCTGCTACCCCTGGTAACCCTCTGTAACCGCTTACCCTTGCTACATGTAAACTACCTTGCCAATTTTTTTTCACTTCACCCATCATCCCCATCATCCCACCCATCATCCCCATCACGCACCCAACCCTTTCCGACCCCCCTTTCGGCCTTTGACGGTTGACCCTTTAACCCTTCAACCCTTTTTATAGTGTATTCAATTGCAGTTTATGTATGATTGTGAGTGCTCATTTCATACTTGCAATTACAGTATAGATTATTAACATATCCCATGACAGCTGCTCTTACCAAGAACTTATTAGTTTAATTAATTAATTCACAGGCCCTCGAGGCCCAGCATGCATGTGCAACTAAAAAACACATAAAGTAACATTACTGTATGCCCACCACCCTGATGCCCGCAAGTCTGGAGGAGACTTCCTTCGTTACAGAGCAAAACGAAGCCAATTGTGCTCTGTGAACAGGTACAGCTATCCCATCATGACACTCTCCGCAGCCTACTAAAGCTACCGACCGAGCCGCGCCCGACCGAGCCGCGCCCGACCTGCTTTCCAAAGTAACACCCGCGCGCTCAACGCATACACCTGCCCTCGGTCGGGCTGGTGCACCGCATTGCAATTCCCAAAATGTATCGACAGCTTCAGAGAGTAGCTCATTCCTTCAGGCAACGCAGCACAATTCAACCTACATCTCCTCGGCGCTATAACTCGAACACCGCCAACCGAGTCCTCCAACCCCCTCTTGAAGCTGCCCCGCGTACCTTTCCTCTTGAACACCAAGTTTTCACTGAGCATCCACTCATATTTGACACGCACAAATTGGTACGCCGTTGACTCCATCAGCGACTGTCTTCGACGACCACCACCCGTCTATCATCTGTACCAATGCTGGCAGAATCTAACACTTTTTACTCACCCTACACATACAAACCATTACACTAACCCTGCCTTCCACATCTACTGTAGATATGCTACCTCAGAGAGGGCGGCTTCAGCGAACCACAAAGTGAAGCGATAACAAATGCCATGGTTCGCGTCAGTCAGCACTCAACTCGCCATACCAATAATTCGCTCGTCACCAAGCAAGAATTTGTGAGCCTGCGTTCAGAACTGAGCATTCTTGAAAAGGCCGACTTCGCGCTCCTCAAAACTGATATTAATGCCATCGAAAAGCGCATGGAGACGTCTGTAGCTGAAATTTACACAGCAGTAGAACGGGTGGAGAATCGCGTCATCAAGTGGGTCATTGCGGTGGCCGGTGCTATTGGTCTGGCCATTATCCGCCTCACTACGACCTCCAGCACCACCTCCCCTGAGCCTCGCTTTGTACCTCCCTCTCCTCCATCCAATGTGAGTGTGGAGGCGTTATCTAATGCAACAAAACGGAAGGGAGTTGACATTTTGCATACATGAGCTTTGCTACAACGCTGACCGCCACAACTGGAGGTGGCATCCATCGACCGCTTATATATTACAATTACTATGCTTGGCGCCATGGCATAGATACTTGACGCCGGTTGCTGTACAATAAAATTATGTAGGTCACATCACGCAGGATGCATGCGTAAGTAAGTGTACGCACTCAAGAGCCCTGCATTGGCATGTAAGGAACGAGATGACTGGCGCAAAGCGGGCATCTGTTTGCCCGAGTAAACCACCCCTGCAAAACGAGCAATTATCCGCAAAAGGATGGAAGGGTCAGTTCGACTCCGAGAGTCCATTTCAATGGTATTTGTACGCATAGAAGCATGTCCTAGACCAGTACCCTAGAAACAAAAATCGTACCTCAATGCAAGACCTGCCGCACACGCATGTCAAACGATAAACCCAGCCGCGAAAAACACTGAAAGTTAGAGATCATGTAACCGTAGCGGTCGAATACAAGCATGCGCGAATGGCGATATCCATTGAAACAAAACGTACGAATGAAAAAGGTGTTCACATTTCAACGGACGAACAAGAGCCTTGCATTTAATGGAATCCAAGCAAACAGTGCACATAGGATCGTCTGCGCCCTTGTGCAAAAGAGTCATTCTCTGCACAGGGGGGCAGAAGTGATCAAGAGAGGCCAAACGCTGCTCCAAAGCAGCGAGCTGTCTGGCCCTAACGCGGTTGGCAGCGACGACGGACACGACGTTGACAATATCGGCAAACCACGTCGGCAAGCAGGACGGCGGCCGCAGCCAGCGGTCAGTGGCATGTGCGGAGGTGCCGCGGACAGGCGGATAGCGGAGGCGTGGGAAGACGCAGAGAACGAGCTCCGCACATGTGGATAGCAGCTGCGTGAGGACGATGCCGCAGGTGCATATCAGGAGCGATGCGTGCACGAGGGAGAAGGCGACGAGCGGGAGGATGCATTTTGTAAACAGGTTGGATGTGAAGGAAAGGATTGAGTTGAGCATGGAAATGGAATGTCGGATGCGCGACGATAGAGACAGATAAGAGTTTTCGCTGTTCGAGTGGTGTGAGATTTCCACGTGATGGGGGAAAGAAAATCACGGTGGATGCAATATTTCTTTTGGGTGGGCGTTAATTCGGAGCTCAGCTGAGATATCTACGGAACATGTCCGGTCTTGGGACAAGGCGCAGGTAGTTGGTAGAGGAAAAGGGTTGGCGCATGTAGTGCCAAGGTTTGCTGCTGAGGTCCAGTGCGAAATGCGGTGTGTGGAGGAGCGCTCTGGCTGAGTGTCGAGTGTAATAATTTCTCTCGTTTCCTCCAAAATTGTACGTATGCGCTATAGTTGTACTTGTGTACAAGAAAACGCCATACAAATGCTGCAAGGAGCCCCTGAATCTGTCCTCAGGCACTCCATTGTCGAGATATAACATACAGAGACAAGTTATTTACTCCAATAGCCACGTGATACGTTTCGCACAACTAGTCGCGAGGATGTCATGGCCAGGATGTGGTGGAAGGGCGGATGGACGATGGACCAAGAGGCAAGTGAGTGGGGCCATGTGAATATGCATCGAGATGCATTGCGCTTCAGGTCGCGCCGTCTGCTTCTGCCCCTTCCTATCCAACGTGCCTGTAGTACGCTCTACCTTCGAAGGTACTCCAGCAGTCATCGTAGGTTACGATTCGTAACTATTCCCAGATAGGCCCCACAGTGGTCATGCCAATCTGAAATATCTACACACGCCACATCCGAGGTGCTGCTGGTTGCGCCTATATGCGCTTACGTTCGCGCAAGATCAACGCCTCCGCAATCGCTTCACCTCCTCCACTGCGTCGTCACAAGTCGTTTCAGCAGCTCCCGTAGCCCAACCACTCGCTTTGAACATCAGATTGCATCTTTTCCCATCTTTCTCCATCACCACAGTCTGCTCATCCCCTTCAAGCTCCCCCATCACTCTTCTCCAAATGCCCCTAAAGTGTGTATACTCACTGCGCTCCCAATGAGTGTGCAAACCCGGTCCCACCTTCGGTATAGCTTCCCCCGTCCGCAACTCATTAGCATGTTCGTTATGCACGAAAGATCCCTTATTTTGCATCCCCTCCGCCCACCCCTCCCGGCTTAACAGCGACGACCGCCCGACTTCCCTTCTTTCATCCCATTCCTCCCGGCTCCGCTGCCAATAATGTATCAAAAACGGCTTATCGCTCTCTTGCGTCGGAATAATCTCTTCCTCTGAAAACATCAGCCGAGACCTCACCCAGCCTCGTCGACAACAGGCAGAGTGAACCTTGGAATATTTCCAGTCCGCATTCATGTACACCATACTCTTCCCATTATTATTCAACTGCGGTTTCTGCCGATGAACATACAACTCTGGCAGCGAACCACTCGGTCGTGTGTCGTACCCAGAGTTGACCATCAAGATCTGCTGAAACTGAAAGTGCAACTCCCCTCGCCTCTTCCGCCATTGCACATGCCCCTTCAGCGGTCTAGCTCCATCCCTTAGGCTCGCTTCGCCCAGTCCGAGCATGACATATTCATCCACGTCTGCAAACAGCGTCCACTCGCAGCGCGGCCGCCCTGCAATGAGAAAGTACGAGAGCGCCTGCATCTGCGACTTTTCCCATGGCCAGAACACTACCTCCACATCTTCCCGATGCGCATATTCAGCCGACAAGTCTTCCGATGCACCGTTGTCGAACAGATACACCATGTCCACCCCCAGCCGCCTGTGGTACTCAATCCAGTCTGGAAGCAGCTCTGTAAAAGGGGCGATCTGCGTCATGAGACAGATGTGATACCGCGGTAGCTCCTCTACACTGTCTGTGTCGAAGTAGTCCATACGACCGTCGAACGGAATACCATACGGCAGTAGGCGCAGCGCGTCGTGCTTCTGCTCGAGTTGTTGCAGCTCTGCGTGCAGAATCGTGCTGTTGGGCAGCTGGTGCAGATCGATGGGGTCGATTTGAGCAGTGACGCCATTTCGCAGAACAACAGGGGCTTCCATGGCGCGTTGCAGGACATCGTCCAGGAGTAGCACGGTGGAGAGACGTTCGCTGAGAGCAATTGGACGGGGGATTATACATCGTAGCACATCCTGGATGAAGTAGTCTGCCGGGTAGACGTCGTTACCCACCAGGCAAGCAGTGGCGGTTAGTGATCTGTTCAGGGCACCCATGGACAGACCGGTGGTGAACATGTAGAGATCGATGGCGTTCTGATGGTCATGGTTGGTACGCAGGTATACAGCCAGCAGACTAGGTGTTCGGAAATCGACAGCCCTGTAAGCGGGGAGGTTGTTGGGGGTGCGGGTAAGATTGTACACGGATGAAAGCTGAGGCGGATAGTACGGGGAAGGAGGGGGGGAAGAGAGGGGTGAAGATGCATGGAGGTTTGGAGGTGGGGAGGAGGCGCTGATGGTTACACGAGAGAGAAAAGAGACGGTGGAAATGCTGCGAATACATAGGAAGGTGATGGTGGCACTGAGGGTTAGGACGGAGGTGAGGAGAACAAGCAGTACGGCCGGTCTGAGTATGGGCGAGAAGGCGCTCTCTCCCAACCTAGGGGACGTGCGTTGGGCGCCAGGCATAATTGCTAGGGGGTACGGACGGGATCCCGGGGATAGACTGGCTGTTGACGAGGACGGCGGCGTTCGTTTGCTGCCGCAGCCATCGCGGCTTGGGGCAATTTGGAGAGTTAGAAGAGGTGTGGGAAAGTCAGTGCGTGAAGTACGGGGTGCGGGGACAAGTTGTTGCGCAGGGAGCAAACAACGACAGGCGAGTCAGTGGCTTATCTATGGGGCAATGCCTGATCTGTTGGGGCGTTTTGAAGCGCTTTAGACTTGATGAGATGTTCGTCTGTATACGTGACAAGCTGACATGTTGACATGTTGCCTTATTGTATGGTACGCACGACATCGTGCTAATATACAGGAATATAGCCACTAGGAATACAGTGAGGTTTACGGGCCATTAGGCTTAACTTTTCCAGTACATTTTTAGTGCCCATTGCTAAACATGATACCCCTTTTTCCATGGTATGGTATATAAAGCCCCCTACCTAGTTTGGTAGTTTTGACAGGATTACGTAAACAAGGTAGGGGCTTTATATTCATTTTCCGCCTCAAACGGTTTTTAGGTTGTCATATGTATACTAAAGAAGTGTTCGTAAAACTGCTTCGCCCACAAGGTCTGACCCTATAGGGAGCCTTGCTGGTACAGAAATATCCAGGATAAATGCCGTGCTAGTCACTGTTCATACAGTAGTATAGTAACCTAATGTAAATTGGATAATTTCACTTGACCTGTAAAACCTACCGTAAAGTACGGTAACATGTTATGATCCTGCCCTGCACGCAATTTCGTGATGTCCCATTTTGCGAAATTAATTTTCATCCCCCACCTTTCGGCTATATCCTCCAAGGGCGTAATGTTACCGAGGAGTACCATGAGTCCAGGGGGTACGTCACCCCTGTGAAGGCTGCTTACTGCACAATTAAAAATTAAAAAGTGGGAAAAGTTCGGAGGATCGCTTCAGCCTTGTGTTTTAGGATTTTCCAAGATCTGAAGTGGAAACCTCAGTTTCAAACATGACAATGTACGTACGATGTTGGTGCCCAGCATGGAAATTCCGTAAGGGGAAGAGGAACTCTTCCTCTCCGAAATTCCGTAACAGGAAGCGGAACTCTTCCTCTCCCCCTCCCCCTTACGGAAATTCCATATAATATGACTCATTTCAGAATCTATCCACAAGGGCAAGGTACCTTCCATAAGGATTGTGAACACTTCGACTTAACTGAACACTGGAAGCTCTCCGGTACTTTTCTACATTTCTTGAAACCTGTGAATGAGTCATGATAATATTCTATTAGAAGAAGAGCAAATATCTGCCCGAGACTATTGACGGGCATTCCACCGCATTCGAAATATTGAGCTGGCAAGGACCATAGTAGTCCTAAGGAGGAGCCTACTTCTCCTTTGAAAAGTAGTATCTTAAAGCCCTTTATCTCATCCTGCCTGAGACAGGCAAGTTGCCTCCCGCATAAACACTGACGTTAATGTCTGACTTTTTGGTCTAAAGACATCGACCCACTCTTCAGCCTCAGAACTAAATTAATATGATGTATACGAGTATATGAGAATACAAACTAGTGTGGCTCACAGTTGAGGTGCAGGTAATTCGTTGTTTCCCTAATAGATGAAGATGAAGAGAAGCTCGTAACTTTTAGAATAACTACGATATATAGCCACTCATGAGAGGAGGGGCAATATCGCTCTAGACAACAGGTTTGTGTAATTGTCACACCGGCGTTTGCTTTTTATGGGGGAGTATGGGAAGATTTCCTATAAGCAAGGATGTGCCTCTCGATCCACCTTACGGTGGCTAGGGTGAACCTCTCGAACCACTATGAGGTGATTCGAGGGAGGCACCTCCTTGCGGTACATCCTCTCGTTCAAAACCAAACTTCACGCTAGCAATTTCTAACACTATTTGCACTCTGGATCCATAGTAATACTTCCCCGCAAGCGTTTTGTATTTGCATGGCTTCAAATATTTCCAGCAAACCCTAATCTAGACAAAACGATAGTGTTGGGTCTATTGCATCTCCTCCTCCTCCTCCTTTTCCTCCCCGGCATTTGATACGACGGATATCCACACCGTTCATCCTCCATTCCGATGGATGTAATACGTTTTTCAGACTCAGGGACGGACTTAAGCTGTTCTCACCTACGTTGTACGATGAGAAAATTGAAAGACGGTTCGTGTGGGCTACATCTCTACAAGAGATGCAAAGAGAGATTCTCTGCAGAGTAATGCATGCAGTGCACGGAAGGAGGAGACCTCACGTGCGAAGTTCAGGCTGGCAAGCGTAATAAAGGCGGAGACCTCAATGGGCGAAGATCTGTATGATCATCAAAACCCACGGAGCGTGATGGTGATGCGGCACTGGATTTGTCCCCAATGAGATAATTGTTAATTTAAACTGGCTAAACCGTGATCTTCGCTCTACTGTAAAGTACCCACAGTAATTTTGTTGGGTCAGGATGAACTCAAACTTCAAACGGTCAATTTCGATGGTTCATGAAACATTATCTACAGGGCCATAAAGTACCGCTCCGTAGTTAGCGTAGAAACCCCCAGAGATAATATAAACTGTACTTGCAAGAAACGCTCGCTTCGGGAGCGGTTCTCTCATACGCTTATTAGGAAGGGTACCGTATGGAAAAACATTGTTATTTTATTAACTGTTCTCAAAACCATTCAAATCTGAACCATCCAATACTACTGTATCTTCATACTGTTGTAAGTCAACAGTTTGAAGCCTTCAGGCGGGAGTAGAGCTTGGTACTGCAGACTGACTGCTATGGTATAAAATAACCACAGAAGTGTTTCTAGACTGTGAAAAAGTATAGCTGAGTGGTGTGCACACAATTTTCACATAGAAAGGATGTTTCCTCCAAGGGCAGAATGGTACGTGTCGAAAAAGAGTTTGAACACTCTACGCTTCTGTACATTCTCGCGTCTGACAATGATTTCGTTAAGATCACAATCCTTGACTTCAGAATTGTTGCAGCCAGACACATTTCCATATTAAACGTTCCAGCCCAAGTGCACATATTAGGATTTCCAGCTTAGAGGACAGCGGCAAGGGTCTTTGAAGGAGAATCGCCGCTCAATAAGGAACAGTTGAGAGCAAGCAATTGGCTGTGAATAGTGTTTGAGGTGATACGGGTTTTCAGACTGATTCGAAAGATTTCTCACAATATCCGAGACTTCGTCTCTTAGTGGACCGATCCTGAAATCGCAAAAACGTTTTTAATAAAGTTATTTGCGTAGAATTTATTCAAATTGAGTACGTACAAACGGTCGAACTGGTTGAGATCCCCGACCAGTCAGAGACGATTTGATGCAACGCTCAAAATACCAAATGCAGAGAGCTGCCGGCATAAATCAACATGAAAAAAGGCGGTCTTCATGTGGCAACCAGAAACCCCTTAGTCCACACCAACGTAGTTTATAGTTATGGAACGCAAGCCGAAACCATACCTTGATCTAGATGATTCATCTCGCAGCCCAAACGTCTCACTACACCATCCCTCGTGACCCTCACCTCGCAGAAAGGAAGGAACAGAACAACCTCAAAAGCATTGAAAATGTAACTCAGTCTGAAAATGCGGGAAGGGCCTAGATACTATTCCAGCAACAGAAAATGCTCCCCGCACTACCAGACCAATATAAATGGCTTCTAATATGGCGTTAAGGTATCAAAACGACGCGCGCACCGGACCATTGCAAAAGGGCAAGCACGGAGAAATTCCCCTGCTACTACACGAGGTTCCGGATTTAGTCAATAGGAAAGAAAAAAGCTTCTTGCCATGATCCAGCGGTATTTTACGATTTGAAAAGAAGAATGGGATTTCGTTCTCCTAGAGCACAACAAATTATTCAGCAAAATGGCACAAAGCGTTAATATTTTGAGAAGGAAGTTTTCAATTTTGCATCGCCAAATGCTAACAGGGGACCCTCTTGTAGTACTAAGAAACCTCCGGAGAACTGAGGTTGTGTCTACAGGTCCTAGTTACCTCTCGGTAGCAGCCCTGAAAGAGGGTGGTAGAGTGACTCCTCTGTGGAGTTGAGGACAAGAGGAAAACAAGGGGATGTGAGAGACCAGAGTATACTTTACCTGTGTTTAGAGGATACGCGTGACTGTGAGGGTACTTGGTCATGCCAGTGAAAGGTATCTCCACCTGTTGGATGCATCGGGGGAGGATTGGTAGGTTGGGCTTTCCGCGCCCTCCCGGGCAACCGGGAGGGGGTTACTGATAAGAAGAGGGACGTTCCGCACAGTGGAACATGTAATGGGTCTGAGAGAGAGAACGGGAACCACGCGGACTATCGAGCCGGTTTTGGCTAACTATACCGTTTATACCCTTAAGTAGGGTATAGCGCGATTAAAGGCGCAACCACTGTTACTCCACGGTTCGTAAGACCATGGAGAAGAAGGGGGGATGGAAATTATACAGACAGGCATTCCTGAGGTTGGGACGGTTGAAGGTCGAAAAGATGGGGATAGAGCACTCGGTTGTCGGGCTCATGTGACAAACCTAGCCTGTTTGTCCCTCCCAGAAGGGAAAACGCAGTGCTGAGGCGCAGAAACTGTTATTTCCAGGGTCCTTATAACTGGAAGGAGCCGGGCAGATGGGACCTTCCAAGGACAGGCAGTCCTGGAAACGGGTTAAACTTGTGGACGACGAAGGAATGGGTATAAGGGAGAGGGAAACGCGAGGACAGAGTCAACGGAAGGGTTAACTTACCCCGTTTCTACCCACTCTTGGGGTAGAGCGCGGGGGTAGGCACGAAAGTTGCTGTTCGCTCCAAGGTTGAAAATCAAGGGGGTGGCTCGCGTACCTGTTTATTCTTTGGTCCACTCCGATAAGCAGAGTGGCATTATACGCTTTCTTAGGTAATTAATCCCCTTAAAATAATTAATGTAATAGAAGTTACAAATAGCCCTCATTAGCCAATCAGCGTGCTACTCCGGAGCCCGCTGAGAATCATTGGCTAGCACGGGATTTTTAGGTACCCTTCTCTCGGACGACCGAGGTATCCGTTAGTTATAAAATAACCAAAATTTTAGGCCACGCTAGGGGGTGGCGGTTGCGATAGTGAATATTCTCAAAAAGTTAGTAATTCACAATACCAGAATATCGGGTAGGTTAATATGCGGCTAACAAAGCATCCCTGAAAATGCTGATGTGTAGTAGCCCGGAAGTTTCAGGCCAATCAGAATATTCCGTCCAGAAACCATCCCCAGTGGGGGGGGGGAGGGGGTTGGTATAGTAGTATTTTTAGTGCACTTAGCCCACGGT
>JAUBNZ010001871.1:0-10297 GCA_032355485.1 Bonnemaisonia californica | reverse complement strand
CCGATCATTCTGTTCTGATCTTAAAAGACTTCTTACTGCTCTCGCTCCCGTTCCGCCCGCTCCGGCTCTGTCCCAACCTCCCCCGCTCTCGCCCCTGCTACACCCAGCTTTTATAGTTATGGGCCCAGCCTCTCATCTAACCGGTGTTCCGCCCCGTCCGAAGTTTTCGTGGGACCCTCGCAATGTCCCGCGGACTGATGGGCATGAAAACCAAGATGAGCTGTTGGATTGTCGAAGTCCTTCCACGAAATGCTATTTTCCTCCAACAGCAACAAGATTCCTGAAGAGCTAAAAGGCATCCTGCTCCAGTCACAGCTCTTCGGACGTGCCCGTGATCTCGTCAAGTCCATCCCTGCCACGTCGATACAGTCTGCGGATGGTGTGAGGGCCATTCTGAGCAAGCTGCATCAGCGAACGCCCTAGCTGTTGTTAGTGCGGTGTAACAAGATTTTATTGCTCTCCCTGAACACTAAGCGCAGCAACAATGAATCATTCCAGAATTTGGCTATGCGATTCGAAGCTCCAGTTTCCAAGTTCTCCTCGCACTGCGACTCTGTAAAATTGTCAGAAGCTTTAACTGCTTTTATGCTTCTTGCTAATTCCATGGTGGACACAACTCAGTGTATTTATGTAATTGTTGCGCTTCTCCTACTGATTCTTCACTGGATGATACTGCTACCACCGCTGAATATCTAGGTGCTTTGAAATCTCGTTCAATTCCCACTGTTCTGAGACAATGGGACAAGTATCATTTTGGATCCTCAACTGATGCTCCGGAAAAGCCTGCTGCAATGGAATTCAATTCTGCTACGAAATTGCAATCCCATAATAACCGCAGAAAGCAGAGACTGACTCCAGCAGAGTTTTCTGATCTGAAGTCGCGCCCTGAGAGCTTTGTGTGCCACAACTATAGACATTGGTCATTTGACCCCTCTGCAGATGGAACTCTGAAGGCCAGCGCTATGAGCCGTGATGCACCTTCGTTTTTAGTCGGTTCTATGTCCCGAAGAAGCTCTTACGTTCCACATGGGACTAATCAAATCCTACATCGACAATGTAGAGCTTCCATATTATTTCGTTGGTCCTCTGCTGGAAAATGCTGCTCTGCACAGCGGCATTGGACTCAATGAGTTTAAACTGCTACAGCCCGTAATATACCCCGAGTGGGATGGTTAGTTCGACCCGATCCCTACCAAAGTTGCTCCAACCCCATATTGGCAATACGGTGCTGGGCAGCACTCTAGTAAGGCCAGACCTATTCTTGGCTCTCTACTGTTCTGAGAGGTAACAACAGATCGTACCACTGTACAGATCAGACACCTTATAATTGAAGGTGACTCTCAGTGAGTTGTTGGCCGCTACCTTACGACATGTTGCAATATCTTGCGCATCGGAAACAATGTTCTGCAGCTCCCTGATCCAGAACGCAGCCCATGTAGTGAAATGATCCCACTCATTGATCAAGGGATGCATTCGTTCATATCGTACCAGCTATTTTTCGGTGACTTGACTGATGGTCCGGAGGCGCAATAGAAAACCCTTTTTTGTGCTACATCTCAGATCGAACAGGCTGATGACCCGCTTCCCTTGCAGAAGGTCCGGAAAATTGTTGACAAGGTCCACAAACAAGTGTGTGGACACGTTTCCTTCTCTGAAATCAAAGATCTGTTGCAGAGCAATGGATTGTGGAGTGATGCTACCAGCGAATACCTTGCTCTTACTCTGGAAAAAACTTCAAGCTGTGCGACCACAGCAGTTCCAAAGCAGATGAGAAAAGTGTCGATGAGCAGTATGAATCGTTCCTTCAATGATGTTGTATGTGTTGCTCACCGTTTTCTTGGCGATTTATGCTTGTTTCATGCAATGGATTCCGCTTCAAGGTACAGTGCTGGAATATCCGTCTCAAGCACGGGGATGGACTCTGCAATATGCCCAATTGGGTGGCAATTGGCCAGCCAGTTCTGGGCGTCGGAGGCTGTTCTAGGAGACTCTGCTTTTGAAACCCAGAATTTCAAGGTTTACATCGGCGATCTTGGATGTGAGCTTCGCATCATCCCTCCCAGTCGACACAGCAAGAATGTTTTGGAATCAAGGTACACGATAGTTCTCCATGTTTATTTGAGACTCAAGGACCACAGAAATGGCCTAGACATATGTCATGAATTGCTGGTTCAACAATCACTGCGTATTTCTAATGATTTATACGGTAATGAGATCATTTCCGCCCATTAGCTGGCAAAAGGATACACTTGCCCTGCTGCTGTTACTATCGAAGCAGCCATGCTTCCGCCAGATAGTTATGATGCATAGTTGCGTCTCTCGGCAAAACGGAAGCTAAATCTCATAATGCTTTCCAAGTCTGTTGAAGAGAATACTATCTCACCTGGAGATGTGGTGCATGTTTTTTTAAACGACGAATGTACAACGGAGGATCCTGGTCATCTCCGAGGGATGTTCTGCCATGCGATCCGAAATCCAGATATGGTGTAGTCCCTAGGGCTAATGGAAGAAAAATCAGTGCTGCTGTTGAAGACACGAAGCACGCAATCGTGGATAATGAGTTGTCTGTTAAGATTCAAGAGGCTATGGATCAGTTGCAAAATTCTGTTGAGGAGTCTCTACGGGAACTAAGTATTGAGGAAGATTGGCATACGTCTTGCGTACCACATAACGCTGCACCTGAAGAAATTATTGGTGATTTTGGTATGAAAGATGATAGTGCTACGGCATTTCCTAATCTGTCTGTCGGAGATTTAATTGAAGTGTACTGGCCTGAAGATGACAAATAATATCGAGGAATTGTTTCCAATCTCCAGGATGATGGTGCAAAGTTCAATGTCCACTACGACGACGGGAAAAAGAACATCTCGATATGGATAAGGAGACATGACGCTACACTGCTGAACCTACTCCTGCTCTGGTGAGCAACGAGATTGAGCTCATTCCAAGTATGCAATTAGCGAGCGTTGAGCAACAAGCCACTGACGAGTACTTTGGTGCATTCGCCAACAAGGAGTTCATGTTATATGAGTCACAAGTTTTACCACCGTTCGTGACTCAGAATGAGTACTTAATGGAGTAGAAATCCTTTCTCAAGAGTGTCCGTAAAGTACACGTAGCCGAAGTACCTGGGGAAGCAAATATCATAACCAGCCACGTTCTGTAAAAGGATAAAAATTGTGATGCTGGTACACTTCCTATGAAAGCTCAAATTGCTCCCCATGGCCACAAGGACTGTCAGAAGGATAGTCTTAAAACTGACTCGACCACTTGTCCACCGATTGGTACTCGTTCCCTGCTTTCCGTGACAACCGTACATAAGCGGCCACAACCGAAGATGGATTTCAAGTATGCATTTCTCCAGACCGGTGATGCTAGGCCTCATGTCTACGTTGTTCCACCACGTGTGTGTGTCTAGATCAAGACACTACTGGTTACTCCTAACAGCTGCCTACGGTTGAGTCAATGCTAATGCCAAGTGGCAAAAGCAAAGTTACCGTTTCCTCCGCTCCTCGGGATTCAAGCAGCTCAGCTATATCTATCAACTATTCCACCTGGGAGACTCAGGCAAATTGATGTGTGTTGTCGTGAAGGTAGTGGACGATGTTCTTTTTGATGCGGATCTCAAAGGGTATAGAGAAGATTATTGAAGAGGTTACATCCTGTCGTATGAACTTGGAACTCTTGTGTACGGACGAGGTGCTCTCGAATTCTTTGGCCTGCTTCTTATTCAAGAGGTTGATTTCACTGTATGGATTCATGCAAACGAGAAGATCAATGCATGTGAAGCATTTCCAATTGATATGCAACGTCGGAAGCAACTGGATAGCAAGCTTAACAGAATAGAAGCCGCTGCATACCGCTCCGTCAACAGCTCCCTTAGCTAGATTGGTGTTGCTGCATCTCCGTTCTATGCCCATGCTGCAAGCTATCTGTAGCAGAAAGGTCCATTGCAAACGGTCTGCTACTTGATCTCCCAGATCATCATTCTCCGCTTCCTGAAGAAGACTGGCATAACAGTTTCTTTGAAGAAGCCATCCATTTCTGGTGAATAAGCTCTATCGATCCTTGTGTTCTCTGATGCTAGCCGCAAGATAGATCATGGACAGCTTGGTAAAATGTCTGGGTTTCTTTTCGGAGTTCTAAATGAATGTTCGACCTTTCATGCACTACATGGACATCACGGAATTCAAAGAGACTGGTCAAATCTGTTTCATCTGCTGAGATCCTTACTGCAGTCGAAGCAATTCATGAAGGTAAACTCTTGCCATTGGCTTTCGAGAGTTTCCCTGGAATCGATATTGAATTGGTGATTGTGTTGGACTCCAAAGATCTTTTCGAAACTCTGTCAACTTTCCGTAATGCCACTGACAGATCCGTCCGACCAGATTTCAATGTCATTCGTTTCGAGTTGGAGACACGAGTAATATCCCGAATTGTGTGGACTCCTGGGAAAACGGTTGAGCTGTAAGGTCAAAGGGGAGGGTTTCGCTGAATCTTTAGCTTTAGGATAGTCCTTAGCTAATCCCTTAAGTACTAGTCTACATCCCTTTTCTTGCACTAGTAAATAAATACATACTTTAGGTCAATAGTACCGCCTTGGGTGGTGCTGCTACGCAATCTGTACATGTGCCTTACAGAGAGCCGCATGCACCACCCTCCACTGCTGTACTGTAAGGGGTGTCTGGTGTATAGTACTCAGCACACTCTGGAGAAAACGGGCTACTACAAGCTTCCCTAGTCTTCCAGAAGACGGTCTGGATAGGAGAGCCACTCCTCTTGATCGAGTCGTGTCTAGCTTGTGGGACAGAGGAACACTGGGTGTTCGGGAAACAGACCAGAGACCTCACGCCCTGCGTTGGGCGAGACCTTGCAACTGATGCGGTGCGCTGAATTGCAACAGAAAAGTATCATCTACTTGGCGAAGCAATCCAGTAGACCTATAGTGGTCGAATATCGGCGAACGCCTCTCCAACGGGGACGAGGGTAACCATAGTGGGATTATAGGACTCTCACGCAGAGAGGGCCCCTAATGTTGGGGTTTCGGGGAGATAAGGGGTAATCATGGAATATAGAGCTCCGTGGCTAACCTAAGCCGGTGCGTGCCTAGATTAGGAGTGAACGCAACGAAGGCGCTACCAATTTCTCTCCAATGAGGAGCAGCCGGAGACCAATTTTGGTCGAGGGAATGTACCGTCTGGCCCGACGGGTTCGGAGGGCTTGGAGGGATCTCCTAGGCCTCAGGAGCAACGAAGAGGTTGGAGACCAAATCACTTTAGAGGGCCGGTGCACCGTACTAGCAACGTATAACCTTCTGGCTAACACCGTCCGTTCCGTCCCTAGTGTGGGACGACGCAGGGCGATGCACGAGCAGCTCCCTCCACTGGAGGTTTTGCTAGAAGATAACACGCACTTTTAGAAAAAAGCAAGTTGATGGTACTCGTCGGTCCCTCTCTGGGATCGCTCTGCTCTTCAGAGCTCCCTTATTTACTTAGACGTAGTCTTAGTGGATCTATATAATTATATCCAATATTTAGGATACTTCTAGCACGCAACGTATGGCCACATATCCGTCTTGTGGCTGACACTGCCAATCATAAGGACAGCTGTCTCGTGCTGTACCCTCTTCCAGTTGAATGGGTGGAGTAACCGGGAGGCTACTCGGCCATTACAACTACATGCTACGGTGCCGATGGCGCTTAGACCTGTGGGGGTCAATTTGCACTGAGTGCGGTATGACACGAACAGATATGAATTGGGTCGATGGGGCCTAGCTGCACTGAAAGGTACCCCAAGAGTCAAATTTTGACACCCTTTGCGTACATCTAATTATTGCTTGGAATGCAAACCACTGAGGTTTGAAATTTGATAAACGAACCACAAAGGTTTCGAATTTACCTAACGGTAATTATGAGCGCGCAGCCAATGAGGTTTTGCCGGAGCGGGTTTCAGTTAGCATCGTACTACAGGGCCCCCTTCTCAGGGTGCAGTACCGCACTGCACCTCTACAACATTGAGGTGGTGAAGTTCATAAGTAGTGTATCCAATCCGCACCATTGGTGCCCAATTCATCTCAGCATTGGTGACCGAAGAACTCTCTTGCTCCTCAATCTTCTTTAGTACGTTGTCCCTGTTCCACTGTCGCACTTCTCGAGCCATCCACCCTCCTTTGGGTTGGGCCCTTCCACCACTTAGGTGTGTTTCTCCACGATGCTTCAACCGCCCAACACTCCATCCTGTCGTACGCGCAGCCGTGGGCCTGGCGCACCCACAATGGGCCCCCTCCTCAGAGCGGTTTGTTCTGCCGCCCGTTCTGCCTAACGGGAGTCCGCTGTGCCAACCTAACAGGCTTCGGGGCCTACCGGCCCGGCCACTTCGCCTAGTGGAAACCCCTCTGGGGAAACACTCCCCACTGGATACGGTCCGTCTTCCGACCTTTTCCCCCATCGCGACACCATTGGTGATCCTTCGGCTGCCCTATGTTCTCAGCCGCCGGCTGATTCTTTGCCCAGCATGGAGGTGGATGACGCCGTTGGTTACTCTCCTTTCCCGGAAGTCGAGACAGTTCAGTCCACCCCAATCCCGGCAGAGGAAGATTCGTAGTCGCCAATGACGGTGGAGACCGGGATCGTTGATCCTCCTCGCTCTCCTGATGTGGCTCGGGAGTCTCCGACGCGCTGGGGTGGGTGCCTTGACCGGCCATTAGATTCCTCGGCGGTGTCTCCTCCCTTAGTGAGTCAACCCATGGGGTCTGTTTACCTCCCTGAAGGCTTCGTTTAGGATGACTTCGGGGTCCTCAGTACGACCACGCACCCCTTATTGGGAATAGATTCACTGACTAAGGAATAGCATAGCCAGTGACACAGGCCTTTGTTCCTTCATGGATTCGAAAGCGAGGATCCCGCTATCCATCGGATATTACTTACGCAGATCCTCTCGATATATCGCATCAGTTTCGAGCAGGGCAGACGCTGCTGGTCCGGATTGATACCTGGCGTGACTCCACCGAGGAGGTTCATTATTCCAGTGGATATCCAAACCGATCAGGTCTTCCTCAGGGATATACGCTGACTACCTCGAGATGGTTAGTAATCAGCTGTTCTGCGCCTCTGTGGCGGACTTTGATGCATTAACATTGGTAAGTAGCCGAGCTCTTTGTTATCCACCTCCTACTGGAGCGTTCCACTCCGATGTAATGGATCGTTTCCACTGCATCCGATGGTCGAGGCCCACTGGACGCTTACTCACGGCGGAGTAGTACCGCCTGTTCGCTCGCCGTCCAGGCCGTCCTAACTTCGGCACATACGTCCCCTTATATCTGCGGGATGTAGAGTAATTCCCTTTAAAACTCAATGGTGGGATGGTTAGGAATCTTCGCCGGGTACTCTGGCATATTCTAATCCACCCACTTTTCGTTACAGAGTAAACTCCCCATATAATGAACCCCAGATGTGGCCCCGAATATGAGCCCACCATGGCACAGTGCTGATGTGGTCAGTATTATGGGACACAACATCTGGGCAGTTTTGCAAGTTTTGAATTAAGGAGGGGAGGCCAAAAAGGCACTGTAGGACGGGACTCGGTTTATATTCAAATAGAGACCGCAAAGAACTAGAATAATCTGCAGTTATACGTCACACAGGAGACCAGAACCACAACAGCGGCATCCAAATACATTCGAAAGAAGCCGATTGAACGACAAACGCAATGCCTCCCCAAAAAAGACAACAAAAGCACTCAGAGATAATCAGGAAGCTTAGAAGGTACTCGTTGCGTGCCCAAACGGAACGTTTGCAACTGCAGTTGTGAATGAGGCTACGGGGAGGGTCTGGAGCAACACGTCAGTTGCCGAGAAATACAATGTATCCAGAGCCACTATCTCAGCATGGCGTAAATACTGGAGAATGAGAATGAAAATGTGATGGATATTTGGGACTCCAGAAATATTGGTTTTATGAGGGAAGACACGGCTGCTTTCAGGAAGTTTCCAGTCTTTGATGACTTAGAAGAGGATGCATTAGATGCAGTTGGAAACATAGAGAATGGAACAGCAACGGCCGCAAACATCACTTCTACAAATGATTTAGAAGCTGCCGTCAATTCTGTCCTGGAGCCCGATGAGGAGATGGAAGATATTGATTCTGCAGAGGAGGATGTACTGAGTGAAATGGGACAGCCATTTGTGTTCAAGAAGTATATCGAGGCGGCTGTGGACTTCAAGAAGAAGCTTGAGATGCTTACGCTTTCCAACCAAGAGTTCAAGGAGAGGTCAGTTTCGACGCATTTCGCTCGTAAGGTCACTGAGAAGGTCAAGCGCACAAATGAGCAAGTGAGGAAGACTTCAAAGCAATCTTTGATTGGAGATTTCTTTAGTTCTGTATGAGAGAGTAGAATCTTTTTTGGAAAAAAAGTAAACATTGAGTTGCATGGTAAACAAAACCTCATAAATATTATTACAATTAAAGGTCTGATAGAGCGAAATCAGCGAAATTGGTGGTCAGTATGGTGATATGGACAATGTAGAGGTAGTGTTCACTGTATTTTTACTAAAGTGCTCTATTGGCACTGTATGCCGGTTGTGGTAAAACTGGAGGCTTCCCTAGTCACTGCGGCCGTATTGGTCACTCTTTTGGGAGGTCACTCTAGGCGGATTTTACTCTGTACTTAGGGCGGATCTGTCCCAATGTAGGAGCTTTGAGAGAGTTGCAGGCCCGTTTCTGGGCTATGGTGCGCTGCCTATTTTGGGCCGCTCTGGCTCTGTATCATCAGGAAGCGACTACCAGAGAGGTAGAGGTCGTTACCCTGACGTGTGGTCGCGCGATGATCGAGTTGATCGAAGCCCTTCCAGCCGAGGAGTTTCAGCCTAACTTGGCTGTTGCTGGCGCGACGGTTGTCGCCTGGTCCGACGTTATTCATGTCATCCGTCGCTCCATTAATGGAGGTGTGAGGGGTTGCATCCCCCACCCTGGTCCCAATGGGAACATTTGCAGCGGTACCAAGATTGTACTTGATTCCGTGCCTGGTGTAATTCTACGGTTACGACCTACGATCTTTTTATTTCTTGGAAAAACACGTGTGTCTGATAACTACGGATCAAATCCGACTCGGTGAGGACCACCGAGCTGGAGATCTCTCCGTGTCCACGTGTACCCTACGGGCACCCGTGGTCACGCGGGGCCGGCAGGCATGCATAAGCGGCGTCCCGGAGGGGCACTACATTGCCCTCGGGACAGAGCCGCCGGACCAGACCCCACACGTGTACCCGCCAGGGGGCACGTGTGCCTACAGCTTTAGGCCCCCTCCGGCTCGGTGAGGACCACCGGGCTCCGGATGACCGGGTGTCCACGTGTGCCCCGGGGGCACGCGTGGATGCGTGTGGCCAGCGGGTGGACCCTCACCTGTACCCACAGGGGTATACCTCTGCTCCGGTGCGGCACTTAATGGCTCTGATCCCCTGGCGAAGCACCGCTGCCACACCTGCCAAAGGGCAGCTGCCATCGCTGGCAGCCGCCCATTGCAGTACCACCGCCGACCCTTCGTGGGCCGACAGCCCGAAAACCCCCAATCTGCCACCCTGGACAGGGGTGCAGAGGGAGGAGGCCTGAGCACCACTGTAAGCCTTTGTACACAGCTGAGTACCGGCCACCAGGCGTTACATTGGGCAGATTTAGTCAGTATATTAATTTAAGTAGTGGGGTACCATTCTATTATTCAAGGCTCAACTAACTAGCTATCCTACCCACTAAAGAGCTAACCGAAACCTCCCGATTTGACCTTAAAACGCAGCCTGGAACAAATCGCTCTACGCCGTCCCCGACCGCCTTTCCTCCGTAGGGAAGACGTCGGTTCGGTTAGCTCCAGCGTCGCTTTACGTCCCGTTGAGCTTCCCTTGACCGCCTAGACCCGCCATACGCGCGGCGTGCCACACGTGGCAGGTTGTTAGCTTCTATCCGTCACCCTCCTCTCTCCTTTTGCATGAAAACTCCCGTGGCCGTTCACCGAATCCCCCAAGAACCCTACCTTTCCCCCAGGGAAAGGCTGGGCGTTGGGCAATTTCTGGCAGTCCTCTACCTCAACACTATATCTTTGCTTTGCAAGAAAGGCAGGGCGAAGAGCAGCTACCTCAGGACTTCTCAGACCTGGAAGCGATAGATACACTTCGCTCTCCCGGTCCCACCGCTACTGGCTACTAGGGACAATAGTAACTGGGGGGGTGCTCAGGCGCTTTTCTGTAAATACTACACTAACAATCCGGACGCGTTGATTGCCGAATGCAGTATCCCCCTCACTGTAGAGG
>JAUBNZ010001869.1:0-10309 GCA_032355485.1 Bonnemaisonia californica | reverse complement strand
CAGTTCTGAGAGGGTGCAGTTCCACTTCCCCATCAACCATCCACCTGTGCGGCCACCAGGTGGAGATACCATCCTCTTGCGTGACCCAGTCAACCACCCCGTCACAAATATCCTTCCCCCGCTTGTGCGTGCGTATGCTTCGCGCTCCACCAACCAGGTGCTTATCGCTTACCCCCTGTGGTATGCTTCCGTACCGCGCCTACTGTACTCCCAACTATTCTGGGGTTCTTTCACCTTCTGGTGTTGCAAATCTTCTTCGCATGCAGGCGTGCGACGTCACCAATGGTGTCTTGCAAAACTCACAACCTACTCTTGGTCACCACCAAGGTGTTAATGCTCTACCTGCGCATGCGAACGGCGACCGATCGCTACACCAACTAGGTGTCTCTCGCTTGCCTCCAGTGGCAACCTTCGTCATGGGCGAAATACACGATAAACCTTTATCAGGTTCGTCCACCTTCCGGTGTTGTGTGCATTCTTCTCGTGCGTCTCCACCAGTGGTGTTGTTCGTTTCTTCTTGTGTGTCCCCACCAATGGTGTGGAATATTTCTCCCTATGCCAGGTTTTGTTGCACCAATGGTGTTCAACTCGCCCTTGCGTCTGCGGCCGCTTGCTTCATGTTCCACTAGCTAGGTGTGCCTTGCTTGCTCCTTGAGCTCAACCCTTGCTCGCGCACACTGTAACCCGAATCATTCGCCGGTTTTTCCACCGTGTGGTGTTGTGTTTCTCCTCCTATGCCAGCTTGGCTTATCACCAATGGTGGTCTCCACCTGTGGTGAATCATCTCATCCATTCGTCTTCACCAGTGTTGACTGTTCTCGTTCTTGCGTCTCCAACAGTGGTGAGCCACTTCATCCTTGGCCCCCTTCACAAAGTGAATGTACCTGCTTTGTATGCCGCCCCCTTTGCAAGGCGAGCGTTCAGATTGTCAGGCTTCCTCCCCTGGAGGGTGTTCCGTTGGAGATGCCTCGCGTTGCCACCGATGGTGGCGGCGTCGGATCTTATTCCAAGAGCGGAGGTAAGTTCCACTGGAACGTTTTCCGCCTCCGTCCATGTAGGATCCAGGTAGCCTTCCCTCCTGATGAGGTACCACGCCTGCACCTTGGTGTCCGTATCAACGTGATGTTGAAGGATGCGCTGGATAACATATGCCTCTCCGTCTGAGGAGAGGCCGGCGTGCTGACCCTCGAGTTGGGAGGGTTCGTCCCCCTTCGAGGAGGGAGGAGGCATGGTCTCCGTTGGATACGGGGCACCCGCGTCAAGCGGGGCCGCGGGCCTCTCCTGAATGGGAGGTGGGGTTGCGGTCACACGGTCTTTGTTGATCCTTTCCAGTACGTCATCTCTGGTGATGCGTATGGTATGTTCCCACCTTCTCCACCCTGTAAGGTCCCTGTGTAATGGGACACAGTTTGGACATGGGTTTCTCGGGCGTGTCAAGATAGATATAATCACCAATGATGGGGTGCATGTTGCTTTCACGGACACGCCGATCGAAATACCGTTTATATCGGTCCTGCGACTTACGTAGTCGAGTCTGTGCCTTTCCAATGAACGCGGACAGCCGAGATAGGAAGTCTTACTTTTTCTCGGCCGTAGGCTGGGGCCTCTTCCTAATGGAGTGATGAAGGGAGAACTAGGGGGTGGGCGACTGAGGATCAAGTCGGAGGGAGTGGTCAGTGTAGACCTATGGATATGCGTGTTGTATGCATGCGATAATGCACCAGCATATCTGTCCAAATCTTTCTGATTGCCATTGACATAGTTCCTCACCATAGAGAGGAACGTCCTATTGAACCTCTCTACCTGCCCATTGGTTCGAGGGCGGTACGTGGAGGTGAATATGTTGCGTGTCCCGAGCTCCAGGCATACGGAGTGGGACAGCTGGGACTCGAACTGCGGTCCGTTGTCGGACAAGAGCGCCCTTTGTGGACCATACTTGAATACCCAGTGGTTACAGAATGCTACCGCCACATGATAGGGGGTGATGGTCCTCAGTGGAAGAATTTGAATCAACTTCGAGAAGCGACACGAAATCACCAATAGGTGTCTCTTCCCACTGGCCGATTTTGGTAGTGGACCAAGTATGTCTATAGCCACTTCTTCTAGTGGCTCCATTGCAGGAAATAGCAAGAGTTTATTCGTCCTCTTGCTGAGGCGAGGGCGATTCTTCGCGCAGGTCCCGCAATCTCGGACCGTGGCTGCGATTTCCGACGCCATCTCAGGCAAGTAATATGTTCGCCCCATGGTGTCGTACATGCAGGTCTGCCCCGAGTGTCCAGCGCGGAAACTTCGGTGACACATAGTCAGCAATCGAGGTTTCAGAGACCTGGAAACTACGATCTGTTGGGCTCCATCTAGGAGTGCGTGTCGACGTAACAGTTCTTCCTCGTCTTCACCGAATGCAGAATCTGTTTTCTCAGACAGACGACTGGTTATGCCATTACAGAAATCGTCGTTGCGTTGCTCCTCCAACCACTCGGACAGCTGTATTGCATCAAACGTGGGGAGGAGTGGGGTCGGGAGAATCACTGATTCTCCTTTTGGCAGTTCCTCATCGCCTACGTGGCGAGCCCTATATGGGCCAAAGAAGTTGACTTCCAAATCACCGTCTCGTTGAGGCTGTTCTTCCTCCATGGAATGGCCACCTATCGTCATGCAAGGTATCTCATCCTCCAATGGGGAAGTGTCTAACCCTTTCGTGGGGACGCGGGACAGGGAGGCTGGAACCTGATGGACTCTCCCAGTACGGTAGACTATGAAGTAGTCGTATTCCGACAACCTTAGTCTCCATCTGGCTAATCGTCCCGACATGTCTTCGGAATTCATCAGCCACCGCAAGTCATTGTGATCACTACGGACTGTGAAATTTGTCCGTTCTACGTAAGGTCGTTGCTTAGTGACCGACCATACCACTGCGAGGCATTTCCTTTTCCGTCGCAGAGTACGAAACCTCAGCTGGTTTTAAGGCCCGCGACCAATATCCCACTGGGAGGAAGTCTCCATCCTCCTTTCCTTGGAGAAGGTCTTAACCAATTTGGTAGTCCGAGAAATCCATGTCGAGCGTATACGAATTTCCCAATCTAGGGAGTGCGAGTACCAGGGGTTCCAGGAACACGTCCTTGAGGACTCCAAACGACACCGATTGATACAGTCCTTCAGATTTGCGTAGATCATGCCAATATAGTTTGTAGCAGTCAGGACTGTAGTACCCCCCCCACGGGAGTACTACGGATATTTGGACAACCCTTCAGGGGGAAAGGTCGCCAAAGCCGTCCACCTGCTTAATTCGATTGAATTAAGGCGGATGGACGGGATACTCGAGGACTTCGCAGTATAAATTCCCTCGTCCCTTGGGCGAGGGAACCATTTGGTACTAAGCCACCGATTCGACTCTGTAATCACCCCCAACTCGGGGGTACGATGGATGGTTGTGCGGAAAAAACATATTTTTTGAAGGGTATGAAAAGGGATAAATCGGTCGGTAACTATAGGGACACTAAAACTGTAAGAAACCACCCCTCCCTGTAATGGGGGGGTGTACCGGTTGCCACTGCTACTGTAAGCCCTCTCAGCCATTGAGACGGGTTGGTAGACAGAGTACACTATCAAAACCACCCCACTGTGGGTGCATCCAGGTAGATTGATTTTATTGGCCGAGGATGAGGGTCTCCCAACCACCGATTCCAATGGAAGAGTACCTGGTGACCTAGTATTATCCTATCTTTTAAATGGGTAAAACCGCCACACCTACGGGTGGAACAAACGTTTGGTTAATTCTAACGAGGTGGCAGTTCGGCCACCGTACACGGTTGGCCGAAGAATCTCGTGCCACCCAATAACCCTCAGCGGGCTCCCAGGTAGCCCGCTGATTGGCTGACTAAGCCTATTGTGACTTTTCTATTTAGTAATTATATTAAGAGGTTAATTATCTAAAGCCGCGTACAAATATCACTCCGCTTATCGGAGTGACTCTAAGAATGAACAGGTACGCGAGTCCCCTTTGAAGCAAGTTTCTTGTGCAAAACCAACAATCGCGGCTTCCTCTGCGTTCTCCCCGAAGCCGGGGAAAACAGACCAGGTTAGTTCACCCCGTTGGCTCTCCGGGGTCCGCGTACCATCCCTCCAGATCCATCTCCTCTTCGGCCCCACCCGTGAGACGACTCAACTGTCAAGGTCACCCCTGCTCAAGGACAGACTGTCCTCCACAAGGCAACTACACCTCGGCTCCTCCCCCGTCTTGCGACTCGGGAAGGAACATTTTCTGCGCCTCCAGCATTGCATCGTCCCCTACGGGGACGAACAAACTAGGTTAGCCACGTCAGATCGACCCCCGAGTGCCGTTTCCCATCTTTCCAGCCTTAATCGTCCCGTTGCCGGGACAGCCTGTTCAAGAAAGCCTCATCTTCTCGGCTTCTCCACGGTCTACGAACCGTGGAGAAACATTGGGGACGCTTCTATTTGCGATCTACCCCTGAAAGGTGTACAAACAATCTAGGTTATCCAGAAACCAGCTCAATAGTCCAAGAGGATGACCCCCTCTCTTCCCTTCAGACTCATCTCTTGAACGTCCCACTTTGCGGGACGTCCCTCATCTTTTCTGTCACCCTCTCCCGGTTTCCTGGGAGGGTGCGAAACCTCTTCCCCATCAACCCTCCACCTGTACAGTCACCAGTTGGAGATAAAATTCCCTGGCGTGACCCAGTCAACCGCCCAGTCACGAGTATCCTTAAATCATAGGATAACGATACCCTGGTCTCCCGAAATCATCTTTGGCGACTCTCATCCTCACCTCGGCGGAGGAGTCGCTCTACCACTCTTCCAGGACAGCTACCGAGAGTTCACTAGGACGTGTAGACGCAACCTCAGTTCTCCGGAGGTTACGTAATACTACAAGGACCATCCAGAATGGATTTCTTTTCTTCGGAAAAGATCGCAGTTTCCACTCATCTGTCCAATGCGTGTGCATTGCACACCATGTCACCCGTCTAGTTTCGAGGCCATCAGTCAGGACGAATGTCTTCTTCATTTTTTTCATACTTGAACATTCCCTGACGCTTGACCTACGTCCCGGCAGTTTGAAAGTTCGCCGTGATTCCTAGATTTCCCGTAATTCTGCTGCATGATCCGCTTTCCTTCGATAACTCACGCATAATCCCTCTCCTGTCCGCATTACATAGAATTTGCGGGCGACCAGGTCACTGTTCCGTACCGTATCCGTTAGGATCCCGTAGGAAGTATGCTATAGTCTTCTTATCGCGCCTAATTTTTCTTGCAATGGCGGCTGGTGTCATACCTTCAACGCTGAGGCGCATGATGGATAACTGCTCGCGTTTCAACAATTCCTTACCTCGGCTCATGACGCTGCTGGAATAATTGAGTACTTGTCAACAGAGGAGAGGAGAACGGCTGCAGTAGGGCCTTTATTAGTATCGAGAGGCTAATCTTAGCGGTAGGATAGTGTACATCTTTTTGAAATGACTATCATTTTGAAACACTCTGTTGAAGCAAAAACGAGCTCAAGTTATTAGAAGCCCTGAACTTCATCAGTAATCGTTGATTTAGTAGTTTTACCTCAAAAGAATATATTTATGGACCGCACTTACGGATCCGCCTAATCCAATCATTTATCTTTCTATTCTATCCTGCGAATGAATTCAGCAATATATTTTTTGGGTAGCATATTGCGAACTTGTATTATCTGCTTCTATAGAGATGCCCATTCTGTAAGTTTATCATAATATTTCTGGTGTATTAAATTCTGTCATCTGAAACAATCCGCTCCTTTCAGAAACGCCACGGTCCAATGTATGTAGATTGTCATTTGTAGATTGTCATCTATATAAAATGGATGACCGTAGTTGGACTACCATGTCATGCTGCCATGATCTGGTTCCCCATCTCTCCAAGCTAATATACGAACCACGGCCGGAGTATAATCACCGCACTACCAGATTTACATGTGCCCGCGCACATGTAAAATCTGCATAATTCTGCGGTTACGAGATGTCATTGATTCATTTTATGGGAACACACGTGTACCTGTGAAGGCACACGTGAGTCTGATAACTTCGAATCTAATCCCGCTCGGTGAAGATCACCGAGCTCCGATCTCCCCGTGTCTACGTGTATCCTAAGGGCACACGTGGCCACACAGGGTCGGTCCGCATACATTGGCGGCGCCCCTGAGGGGCACCACAGTGCCCCAGACGCAGGAACGCGGGACCTGACCCCACACATGCACCTGCAAGGGGGCCCGTGTGCCTTCAGCTTTAGACCCACTCCCCCCGGTGAGGATCACTGGGCTCTGGATCAACGCGTGTCCACGTGTTCCCAGGGGGCACACTTAGATGCGCATGACCATCGGGCGGACCCCTTCCTGTACCCACAGGGGCATTCCTCTGCCCCGGTGCAGTACTCGTCGGGTCTGACCCTTTTGTGCAGCACCGCTGCCACAACTCCAAATGGGCAGCTGCCATCGCTGGCAGCCGCCCGTTACAGTACCGCCGCCGACCTTCCACCGGCCGACACCCCCTAAAACCATCGATCTGCCAACCTCCACACGGGAAGGAGATGAAGGTGGCCAGAGCACCACTGTAAGTCTATGTTTACAGCTGAGTGCCGGCACTCTGGCGGTACGTAGGCCATATTTACTTACATATATTTCTATATGTAGTGGGTACAATTCTAATATTTAAGGCTTAGCTAACTAGCTATCCTACCTACTAAAGAGGCTACCGAGACCTCGGGACTTGACCATAGAACTCAACCAGGAACAGAACGCTCCGCGCCGTCCACGACCACCTTTCATCCGTAGGAAAGGCGTTGGTGAGGTTAGCTCCCGCGTTGCTCTACGTCCCGTTCAACTGACCTTGACCGCCCAAAATTGCCATTCGCACAGCGTGCAAAACGTGGAGCGTAGTTGGATTTTGCCTGTCACCCCCTCTCCCTTTTCCCCTTTGCACGGCCACTTCCGTGGCCGTGCACCGAAACCCCCAAGCACCTTACCTTTCCCCTCTGGAAAGGCAGGGCGTTGAGAGATTTCCGGCAGTCCACTACTTCGACATCCTACATTTCCTTTGAAGGAAAGGCAGGGCCCAGAGCAGCTACCTCAGGACTTCTCAGACATGGAAGCGATATATATAGTTCGCTCTACCCGCCCCGTCGCTAACGGCTACTAGGTACAATAATAACTGGAGGGTTTTCAGGCACTTTTCTGTAAATACTACAGTAGTATGGACCTTCGGACGACGATTGAAGCCAGGAAGAGGAAGGTGCAGAGAGAAAATTCTGGGAGCACATTTATAGAACAAATACAGAGATCGCACATATATGTATAAAACAGTAGAGAAATTATGGATATTGAATGAGCCTTAACAAGGAATGGAACCAATTCTATTTCCCTGCATTGCTATCTCAGAATTAAATATGCATTGCAATAGCAATATGGCACCTAACCTTCAATAAAGATTGCAATAGAACTTTTTATTGCAATAGCCACGCAAATTAAGCGAAAGACCAAGATCTCCATGTAAAAGGAACTTTACAGTGTTAATCGTCGTAGAAAAGGAGATAAGGCCACCTTTTATCTCTTCGAGCTTAAGGTGGAATTTTCGACAATGTACTGTCGCAACGTTTTCCTTCAACAATAAGGCGTACTTCTTGGACCCACCCGTTCGTTTTGAGTCTGCTTGTAATTAGTTTGTAAACGTGTAAGAAGGACCTTTTCCGTTATATATGGATCCTGCATAGAACGTTTTAGTGGGTATGGGAAGATTACAGCAATAACTTTTAACGTTTAGATCTTGCATAGAATCAAAGAGAACACGGAAGAAGTATCGGTCGCAATAAGTTTTTCATTTGAAGATGTCATGTGATAGTAAATGCCTTGTTCCATCCATTCCGTTACTCTATCAGAATTCGCAAGACTGAACGCTCTTTTCACGATTGCCTGGTCTCACAATCGTTCATTGACTCGGACGAAGAGTATCATTTCAAACACGACAGGAGTTGTGCTAGCCCGATGAAAAGATAAAATAGGGCCCGCGATAGACCATAAGCGCTCCATTTCTGCTGTCAACCCTATAATATAGTTTGCATTCTGGTAAAATCGAGTTTTTGACTTACGCCTTTTTCGTTGCTGTAGTCTATCTTCACAGCTTATCGATCCTTCTCTACCGGAATAATCGGTCACCGTTTCACCACCACCAGTAGATAATTAAATTTGACAAGCAACGTTTTCCTCTATGGATATTAAATGTACATCGTCTCTTTGAATCTTGCTTACTCCACTCTCGAAAAAGAGATCAGGAAGGATTTCTACGTTCGTTCCGATATACTTGCGTTCGACAAAAAATCGATACAGATGAGAATTAGGGTTACTGAATCCGCTTTCGACATCGTCGATTAACATGTTGAGAGAAGCACGGTAACTGATCAGTAAGAGCTTTCGTATCTGCATAAACGTTGTACACTACTCGATTTGCCTCATCTGTCTGCAGTATAGTATACCTTATTCTTGAACGCAATGGTCAGGTCCAAAAACCAAATCGGAACCTTCATCTCTCGCAACTTGAATTAACTCTTCTTTGATTCCTAAACATCTTTCAAGCATCATTTTGTTTCCCAGACCAGGGGTTTTTGTTTCGAATTATCGGATTCAATTCCCCCCAGTTGCTCAAAAGTGCTGCATTCTTCAAACGCCTGCGGCATAGATTCATATTTTTATGGACTGACTTAATGGTTAGGTCCAATTCTTTTTTTCACAACTTAATTGACTTCTAAACTAATAAGTTGGCTTTCGCATCCAACGGGTGGAAACTTCAGAATACTGGCGACTCTCCGATTGACGTCACAATTATCGGCAATCTGACCAACAACTCATTCACGGATGGTCAAATCATAGAAGCGAAACATATCCTTGAAGTGGCCAGCATGGGTTTATGCAGAGAAGGAATCTGTCTCTTCATCATCATGAGTGTCTACGGCATACTTTTCTTTGCAGATCAGATCCGCACTCGGCTCGGCCATCGGGAAAAACAACAACAGAGACAACTCAACAACTTCTGGCTGCTCCAAATTCTTCTTTGACAAGACGCTGGGTACCTTTCTCACATATCTTGCAAAGACACCTAAGTAGTGAACACCGGCACAATTCCATGCATCTTGCAAGATTACCCCACAACCAGCCTGTTTCATCTCGTTTTTTTGATTGCGCTTCTCGACAATATCAACAAGCTCGAATATTACTTCCTTGACCGTACGACGACTAACACGCACGTTATGCTTCAAAAAAGTCCTAAATTCTCGATCTTCCATAATAGAAACTGGAAGATTCTTGATTGCAATCAGACGTATGTATGCAAAAAGAGCCTGTTTCATTGGAATGCTACTGTCTGCATTTCGTTAGAAGAAAGCGTTAAGGCTGAGCTTTTATTTGTCCTTCAGATTTTCCTGATATATATCGTACAAGTGAGCGAGATTAACATCTGCGATGCACTTCTTAAGAAATTAGAACTGGGTAATAAAGCCAGAATTCTTCTGAAAGGCAAGTTCTCTTTTGGGTTCGCGGCAGTGCTCAATCGGGCATTTTCTTATGACCTAGGTATTCGTTTATAGGGCATCCTTTCGCAATTTCACGTAGTTCTTCCCACAGGAATTGCATTACGGTTCATACAATTTCCTTCTGTGTGGGTGGAACGCCAGATGCCATGGCAGTGGAGTCAGCGGAGGCAAGGAAGGAGATCCCAGAAAGACAAAGGTGAGTCTTTGGAGGTAAACGCACCGAGTAGAACTCGAGAAGAGGTACGGGTCAGCATGCGATTGAACGCCATCAATTCCTAGAAGAAGCTCGTTTCCGATCAGCGCGTGGTGGCGGAGGGATGGACGGTGCATCAGCTGCAATGTTTTGCAATGAGGACAGCAAAGTATCTCCAAAAAGCATTATTATTCCAATATATCCCTAGCCCCGGTATGGATCAGTATACTGATCTATAGAACAATTTCGAAAATTTCGGATTTGGGTCTATGGATCAGTATGCTGATCCATACAGGCTGTTTAAGGGGTTTTTTCAAATTTCTAAAGCGCCCTATGGGCTTGAATTCAAACTTCGCCACTTGGTTGGTGGATTTCTTGGCACGTGAAGAGTATTCTCTGCTTTCAACGGCCCAAATCGATAACGTGGAAGCTGAGAACAGCCATTTCCCTGCTCACTGTCAAATTAGAGTGTGTCGTCGCCTGAGGAGGCCACTCATAGCTCTGTAATGGCTTCTCTGTTTACATATTCCAAGGATATGGATGTATTGTGCCCGG
>JAUBNZ010001868.1:0-10313 GCA_032355485.1 Bonnemaisonia californica | reverse complement strand
ACTTAGGAATGCATACAAAGACATACATAATGTTCTACCAATGTTAACGTTGCATCAGGTGAATAACTCAATCCAAATTTGTCCTCTATGTTAACTTAGTACCATCCAAATATTCCATTTACATCTTTCAACTGTGTTAAATTTGTCCATGTTAATAGAACAACGCAATGATACCAGCTATGTGTACATAGACTAGGTGAATAGACAAATCCTATTTTCGTTCTACGTTAACATTGCCGATGTGAATAGAACTATTCTATGTTAATAGCTAGTTTTACATGTACTAGATGAATAGAAAAATCCATTGTTATTTCTATGTTTTTGTTTACATGGAACATGTGAAAAGCCCATTTCCATGTTGTCAGCTATGTTTACACAGAATGTATGAATGGAGTAATCCTATTTTCTGTCTATGTTTACATTGTCCCTGTGAATAGGGTAAGTCTATGTTGAATCTATATTAACGGCGACCATATAAATAGAGTAATCCTATGTTGCATCTAATGTATCATAGGCTAACTTTAGGAGGAAGTTATGATGTTACGAAAAATACCAAAATGTTATTAGTAGGTAATAGCATTAGTCAATGTATATATTGGCTTCTGAAATAGGAGGAAAACATTGCAATTTGTAGCTTCCTTGACATAAGAATATGTGCAATGAAACATAGGAATTCCCCATGGAACATGGGAAAGCTCACTGATGAAATTCGGCCTCGAAACTATGCTTAAATAGCATTTGTCGTAAATGGCATCACTTCCCACTTATATCGATGGAGATCTTTGGATATTTTTTCTTCCTTTCAATTGAAACCTGGAGGTCCACGCACTCGGAAAGGACATAGAGTTCTCTCCTCGTTCCTTCGGAAGGATAATAATTGTGCTTCTTTGGATGGCGTGGGAGACATGAGTAATCTCGATATGAAAGCCCTTGAATCGTTCGGTAAACTGACGCCAGCATGAGTGTCGTGAACGCCGAAAATTATGTCCCACATCATGCCTCGACAGAATCGATTTGTTTCTGATATGTACAAGACACAATTTAATGTCCTTCTAATCCATCATTAAGGCGGTTTCAAAAAATATACAGATGTTAGAAAGAATAGTACGCCTGTATCCTAAGCATTCATCAATCGGGAATCCTCTCTGTTTTCGTACCTATTCGGCATAGTGTTCGGAGAAAACTAGTAAAGAAATGTGATGCCGCACCGTGCAGTCTGATCGATAGCTCTCACATGGGAAATATCATATGGTTTCGATAAGATTCAGCTGCCTCACTCATCCTAGGGAAACTGTGGGTCAGATGAAAACCGGATATGCTATTTGTTCAATCACTGTGCATGTGATGGGATAGAGCGCAATGTCAGTCCAGCGGCAGTGGGATGTAGAATGGCTGATAATTATCTAGGAAAATGTCGTTGCAGGGGAGAAAGTTAGTAAGATCAAGACTTAATTGAGTATGGGGAGTGAATGTTTGGCGTGGAAGCAGTGGATGCGATTCTCTTACGTCATTAGAAGATTACTGTGGGATACGAAAACGTTAGTAGTTCAAGATCCGGTTGAGTGACTTGTTGTGATGGTATGGAATGGAACCTGTGCATGGCGATGTGATTCCTTTAGGACTGCCAGTTGGCCTAACAAAGCGATGTGAATACTAGATGAATGGTGTAACGTCACGATCGGGGGAATGAATTACCACTGAGAGAACGAAGGAAAAGGAGGTGGTTAGAGCTGGATGAAATAGGATGGAAAAGGACATTTCCTTGAATGGAAAGAGTTCTCGAGGTACCAGAGAAAAATGAAATTCCTATTTGTAGGCTTCGCACGGCACAAAACTCTGCAACCTTCCATTTTCTAGGGAAAGTGCCTCCCAAACAATTTTTTAAATATCGACAGCTGTCTTCTCATCTTGATAAGTGGGGAATCAGGACTCCTGGAAAGGGTTGCAGGAGAAGATCATTGTTTCAGACTATGATTTTATAGTTTCACCACTGTCATTATTATGTTCATTCTCCATCACTGTAATTGTATTCATTCGATTTGATTCACAGTAAGAGTGTTCTGAAATGTTTCTCAGAATAGATATATTGTGGAGGTGCTATTGTTCACGTCCAGGCTGTGGTATTTATTCTATTTATCTCGCAAGATAAAAAGTTCCCATTCAACATTTTGTTGCAAACATCCTTGGCCACCCATGGGTTTTTTGAGAGAAGAGTATCAAGTTTTGCCTGGCGGAGAAAATGTCTTGTTGCGAAATCCAATCATGACTGGAGCTACAGCGTACAGAGACCTCTATCGTTGCAGCCGAGATTGGCTCGTTCCAAGGAAATAGATTTCGAAAAACCTTTAAATGAGAATGATTTAAAATGTGCAGAAAGTTCTCCTTGTACAAAAATGGATGGAGCATATACAAGCATGGATGAAGCGTTCGAAGGGAAAGAGAAATTGCCTGATTTTGAGACGCCTTTAACATCAGTAGTCAGACCATCAGTTGACAGATTACGTTCGGCGGTAGCTCGAGAAGACAGTGCGTTACGAATTGAAACGACAGAGACACTTGGTGTGCAGCTGGCATCCGTTTTTCGAAAAGCTGGGAGTAAGGAAGTGGATGAAACCATTGCAGTAATCAATGATGAATGCTTCGACCTTGAACACTTTCGTTAAAATTTCGCATCAGTAAAGGAATGTAAGGCTTTGGTTAAAGAAACTTTTAGATACGACATGGAATGCTCTGGAATTTAACAAATGAAATTTCCGATGATAAACATAATGGAACCACAGTTTATATGCGTTCTCCCGTTCAAGTCCTTAATGAACAGGTCTTGGGGTTCCACTCCTGTCAATATTTCAGTAGTCCTGCTGAGTTCACTGCAGCGGCATATTCGGAAAATTTAATGCATCCCCTGTAAGCAAATAACGAAGTGCAAGGGTGTGCAGCGGTAGAACGTCACGTCAAAATTTCTGAAGATGAGAACAACAGTTAGTATGGTCACAGCAGAGAGATTCCATCATTTGCAGGACTTGTACAGCTGTACAAAGACAATTCTAATAGCACATTGAAGGCATCGGCATTCACCTTTTATCCAGTTCATGCCACATTGTTGAATTTTGAAGACAGATAGAGGCGCTCTCTAATCACCAATGGCCGCACTGTGCTGGGGTATTTACCTGTTTCATGTCGTCTTTATGGTAAAGGAAGTACTGATGAGACCGAGAGAGAATTGAGCCATGACGCAGGGTGCACTGTTGATTGGGAAGACAGGCAGGAATTGCTACACAAATCACTTCAGGCAATTCTTAGAGAGTTAGAAACCGAAGATCTTCGCGGATTTACCTTAAGAACTTTGGGCGGGGAAAACTTGCGATGCTACCAAGTAATTGCCAGTTACTGTGCTGATCTACCGGAGTCTAAAGACATTTTGGGGGGGATGCTCGGGAACCGGTTAGTTTTTTCATGCCTTCGGAGCCGGAAACCAAGGGAAAGTCTTTCAGGTACTACTCGTTTTGGTGCACGGACAGCTAAGCCCGAGGAGCCCTTCAGAAATAACTACAAGACGCTATTAATTCAAAGCGATAATTCCAAACTCCTTGGGAGAAATGCAGACTCCATAAATGATCGAAAGAAGGCGAATTTGACATTGCGTAACATATCTCTTGATGCTTCCGGACCAGCTTTGGCAGGTTTAGCTTTTGCAGCACTTTCAGCGTTCGACCCATACTCGGTGTTTCATTTGAGCCTATGAACAATTTGCATCTAGGTGTGAAAAAATATCTTACTGATTGCAACTTCAGAACTGTTGTGCTCTCCAGATCTGAGTACTACCGCATTTGGTTCAGTTTCCGTGAATGGGATAGTGAGAGGTAAGCCATTTTCAAAAATAAAGATCCATATGTTGAACTATCTGAACGGTTACCTGCAACATCTTGACAAGTTCTATGTTACTTCGGGTTTCAGAGTCGACTTTGGCTCGGGGAGAAAGGGATCAAATTTCAACGGATTATGTACGTATTCTGGGTTTGTCGGAATGTTGGAGGCAAAAGATTATCGGAACGTTGAAATGATCTTGCCCTTCATTGGTACAATATTGGATAAGGGGAGCGCTGAAACAGACGAAGGTTTGACAACGTATGTGTTTACGCTTTATGAAACTATTTTATCAAAGCTGCTCACAAACTGCTATGGGGGAGGGTGATGTAAGAGTGATTGGGAGGCTCTACAGGAAGACATACGTTCTTTTTAAATCAAGGATGTCTCTTTTCTAGAATCCTATCAGAAATCTGGGAAGTGAACCCTGAAGTTCCACCTCCTGGATCATATCGTTGCTGATATTAAGAACTTTTGGAGGAGTGCAGCATATGGATGCAAGTCTTTTCGAACTTTCAAATGTGCATTTTAAGAAAATATATAGAAGCACTTCCCGGCGCTTGCGAACTGCAATGAAGGAGACTCTTCAAGCTTTAGGGGAGGATGAGGCCCTGCGTCAATGGAAGGATGAGAACAGTTTCATGGAAAGCTTGCGACGGTGGAGAGATCCTATCAAAATCCATTCTGCGACGGTATCTGGAGGTGGACGCATGAAGAACACCGCCGTATCTGAAGATACATTGATGTTGTCCCGAGATGGACCGATAATTAAATTGCCGGATGTATGAGATGCTTGGCAAGCAGGAAGAAGAGATCAGCTTTTGGTTCGAGAAAGATCAGAAAGTGCATCTTATGATGTTCCAACCGAAAAAGGGCATGGAAGCTATAGATTTTCTTAAAGATATTGGAATTGACAGAAAGCCTAGTCTCGAAAAGGATATGTTACAGTACATAGGGGAAACACCCTCTACTGCAATGTATGGAAACATCCGTATACGGAGCTTAGTATCGATTTTTATATCGGGGAGAGCTGCACGGACCCAGATGGACTGTACTGTAACAGCAGATGGAAAGATAGTTGCACATTTACCTGATTCCAACCAACGTCTCATTCAAAGAATTGTTGCGATGAGAAATTTCCATGGGAATGGAAAACTTCGCCAAGACTGCGTTACGCTTAAGGCAGAAAGGAATGCTTGGACTCAAATTGGAGGAGTGGATAGTCTTCACGATGTTTGGTTTGGGCGCGTTCTATGCTTCTTGAGATTAGATTTTCCGTCCTTTGTAAATGGAAAATCAAGTTCCCAGTGTGAGAGTTCTCTTCAAAAACGAGAGGTAGAATTTATACAGTACTTCGACATGATAAAATGCAGTGGAGAGGTGGATACAATTCTGGGTTGTAGCAAGCCCTCTTGGGGAAAGAATGAAGGAAAGGAGAAGAGGGGTGACCATATAGTTCGTAGTGAGAACGATGTGGAAGCTGGAAGATGGTTCATCTTCACAAGTGTATCAAGCATATTGGGCGCAGTAAATGTTGTTCCCACCGGGAATGGAACGGAGCCCTTCAAATTTGAAGAGAAAGAGCGAACGAATGAAATTAACTTTCCTTGCAAGTGGGAAGACGAAGCGTTTTACGTTAATAGATTCCTCCGTTACCCATCTAAAGACATTTTCATTATATGATTCTCATCATAAACTGGAACGTCTACCAATCAGTGTTAAGATAACCTACAGAATTCAAGAATAAAAACGACATATAGTTTGTACGATTGGTATTTGGAGATGATTACTGTTCCTGTATCAATCCCAGTTCTACGTGCATAATAATATGTATAAACAATACGGCAATGGAGGTTATGGTACTCATAGAATCAACGATTTTCTTGGGCATGTTTCAGCTTTACATAGGTCAACTTGCATCTTTAAGGCGTTGCAACAATAGCAATGCAAAAATTTGTAAAGGGCAGTGGCCGAATACACCGATTAAGTAAGCAAGTTGCTACATTATAGAACTCATTCTTAACCATATATCATAGATTTTCACCGAAATTTTCAGTAATACTAGTGATTATGAGAAGTGAGGGGAGCTGCAGATGTCCTAAGCATCGTATGCTCTCTTTTTCTTGGAACACCGCGGTGTAGTATCCTGCAGTATAATGCCATATTCTTTATCGTATGTATGTTACCACTGCAGTAATTGTGAGAACACTATATGCTGGTGTCTCGAGAACCCGACAGTGGCGTCGTACGCACAACGAAGTCAAAAATATGATAAAATCGTAAAAAACAGATAAATATACTACCGCAAACATCTTGCGATCTGTATGTGGGGAAACAGGATATTAATTACGTACAGCAGCTCATATTTTAGCATCCGTAAAGATATTTTCTTTACTTTATTTGCTTACATATTGTGTTGAAGGATATCGTCAAAAGTTGTCTCTCAGCCTCGTTTTTGTACACTTTTCTAATTCGTTGGCTCGTTGTGGGGGTTGATGGTGCTCATACATGAAAACATTTTACTTTTAAGGGTTTGATCTGTGAGCGCGATTATCGTAGGGACATAACCAGGCAGACCCAAAAGTATCCGAACTAGTAACCCGCTACTTGGCCGTAGACCCCTAAAACTCTCTCTAATCTGACGGGCAGCATTTGGTCGCCGGCCGTACCCGGGAAGAAAAACACGCAGCCGTTACCATAGAACGTATTGGGTAATAGATGTGCGAAGAGCGTTAACGAACCTGTTAGTTGTAAACATGACGGACGGGTTGGAGGAGAAGGAAAAAGCCCTAATTTCTGAGACAGAAGCAACCGCCCCTATCAGCGGTACTTATAGAATTTAGGAAACCCTGCATCAGGGATCCTGAAAGTCTGTAATCTGACCTTCTCCTACGTCTGTTTCAGACCGAGCGCCGTCAGTATTCTCCTTGTTCATTTAACCTCTTCATTACTACAAGCGTCCGCCGAAAGTCGCCGGGTAGAGGTTTTAGTTACGTAGATGCACCACTGCCAACTCCCCGGATCGCTGACAGTCTCGCAGCTCCCCGTACGAGCATGTCTTCACATATGATAGCCAATCATTCGAATAAAAAAGATCGTAGCATGCCTTGGAATAGAAAATATTGCAGACCTCAACAGGATTTGAGTAAAAGCCGGAGGGGCATCCCAGACGTCAGCTGAAATTGTGTTGTGTACCTTCGACTGGATCGCTCTCGGAAGGCCCGTCCTAGATACATTTGTGTACTAATAATAGATATAATAATAAATAAAGAAATATTAACAAAACAGTTTGTTTCATACAACGACCTGTAGAGGGGCACTGAAAAAGAATTATTATTCAGGTCTTGTTCCAAAGCATAACTGCCCCCCGAAAGAAACGACCGTGTTGCAGAGGCCTGATTGCAAGCTTTGCAGGCCCGTGCAGCTCAGGTGGGATTAAATTGCCTGAGAGGTGTCTGAGTGGAGATCGAATGTTAGTGGAGAACGGGGATAGGCGCCATTCAGGGGATTCTTGGTGGGGAGGGTGTTTGGTGAAGTATGTGAATAAGGGAGAAGGCTACTCCGTAGATTGGATGTTTGACGTGGAGGCGGCGCAAGAGGGATATGATTTTCGAGAGGGAGCTGGCTCATTTCTGGAGGCTTGCGAAGCTGATGAGAGAAGGCTAGCTGCTGGTACACTATCTACGCAATTAAAGGGCTTCTTGTTGTTCGGCATCGCAAAGCGAGCGGCGGGCGGGACAAATGGTGGGGGCGGGGGAGGCCATGTACGCTGGGTAGCTTGGAAGGAATGTTCTACAAAAAATGTATAACGACGGAAGGCTAACTATCGGTACAATACCTCCGCAATTACTAGGTTGAACGACGGAAGGCTAACTATTAGTACACTATCTACGCGGTTACAAGGCTTCTGGTTGTTTGGCCTCGCACGTTACTTAGCGAAAGAATTAAGCCTCAAGAGATTACTTGTTCGGACAATATTAATGCCCAGAAATGGGATGGTTTACAGGTGTAGTCACTGCATATTGGGCCAATATTCTTGGTGGCTGTTTTCTTGAATTGTGTCTCCGCTGCTGCTGTCTAAGGCTTGGCACTTTTCTGCCTCATTCGGCTTTCGTACCAGTCCTATCCAATTTTTAGACAAGAAATACATGGGTACATGGTGTCCGTGAAGGATTGCTACATAGAGTCTTTCACATAATACATTTAATTGTTACATTATTTTCACTTAATATGGATCTTAACGGAATGGTGGACACTATTGCGCCTTAAAAGTGGGTACAATCAAGGTTGTTCTCGGGGTAATAATCCTAATGATAGGAGTATTATCCAGATTAGGTTCTTCAACATTAGTATCGTCCGGAACTTCTTGTTAGTTTAGAGCCATTCGTTTGAACCAATGCTGTAGATTATTTTAAAATATGCCTTTCGATCGATATTCCGAACAGATTCGGGGCAGGTTTTCCATTTTTGCTCCAACGTTTTAGACGTAGAATTTATTGAATTTCCTTCCGGAATCACCAGACCAAATGCAGTATGGACATTTGAATACGTATAGGGCTGTTTGTGCGACCCCGTCGACGCGTCGCAGTTCAGTACTGTTTTACCCTCTGCACTTCACACAGTATAGGGTGCCCCCGTTCTGAACCCGATAAGCATCAGATATCAACCCCTAGGGCATCTACACTACCCACTGCAGCCTCCCTACCCTACCAGTCGCCCACGCCATGGTCTCCCAACCAGACCGACCTCCAACTCCATCACCATTTTACCCGGTCTTTGGCCTTCCTCCCTACCGGACCAGCTGCCCACGCCATCACCATTCTACCCGATCTTCCCGATTTCCAACCTACCCCACAGGTCCCCCCACGGCATTCAACATTCAAAAAGGGCTTCTGCTTGTCCCACCCCCGCTTGCAACTGCAGCATATCTCCCTGCACTCTGCACCCGCAACTATAAAACCTTCGACCGGAAATCCCCCAAGCCTCAGTCGTATCCAGTTTATCCAGTTATTTATCCACTCACCTCTCCACTGGAAGCAAGGGTAACGTGAGGTAGTGCAGAGTCCAGGCCTCGGTTTCCTTCCTGTGAACCGACCTGACAGTCGAGTGGTGATTCGGGAGGAGACTGGAAATCGCTAAGGGAGGTGGAACTGCGGGTGGTAGCGGTCCATCGAAACAGAGAGAACATTATACTGTGAGAGCTAACAGGAAAACGGCTGCGGGGAATTACAATACATCTAATATGGAGTCCGTAGTTTGCGGGGATAGACACGTATCGAATGGCATGTTATTGCGAAAATTGAAAATATAGGCGAGCGAACGGGTCGACGGGTCGACGGGAGCATCGAATCGTACTACGAGGTGGACCCGGAATCGATTATGCTCAATACTCGTGGTGGTCGGTCGGGTGGGAATTGGCATACTCAAGCAGTCACAAGGAACGCGAAGAAGAGAAGACACTCTGCTGTTCCTCGTATCAACATACCTTCGAATAAGCGAGAGAATATGCATTGGATTGCGAAGAAGCTACGAACTGCAGCCTTGCGCTGGCTGCACGAAAACTGCGGATTCACGGTTTCCGTTGGAGGCCCTGGAGATCGAATGGGAATATCAGGAGTCGAGAAGCATTATGATCTCAAACAAGGAGAGTTGTTAGAGAACGAAAACGACGGTAAATGTATTGCAGCTTCTATCATCAACGCAATGGATTTGATATCCGGGCGCGAAGATGGTCAGGCTCTCAAGGAGTACTTTTTTGAAGAAAATACTCACTTCTTAAGAATCAAGGAAGGGGCTAGTATACTTCATAAACTTGGCACACGTACGGAAAGGCGTAAAGTACCCAAAGAAGACCTCGAGAAGTTCCACGAGAACCGTTTCTAGTATCTCGCTACACGCCAGAGCGGGTTATACATCGAACATGTTTCTGAACATGCGGTGGTTTCCCATGCCGTTGTTTTTGATGCTGGGCGGAAGCTAATATTCTTTAGCTGCGAAGCTTACCCCATGCAATTGAGCGAAGATCTCTTGCAAAAGTGCGGAGGAGACGGATCTAAGCATCTGAGAGTTGTAGAAGGTCGCATGATCGTTAAGAAATCTGAGATGAAGCCCTAGTTTGAATGCTTGGCAGCTCCTTAACACTAGGAAATATCCATATGTTAAAATTATAATTTTAGATTACATAATTTTGCGTGCCGGCATGCCGTACTGCGAAGTTTATGTATAAAAACAGCAACATTTATGCACCGTACACAAATGGCTTGGCAGAACTGCACGAGATTGCTGTACCGGACGAAGCAGGGGAAGAAGATTGGCAGCGGCCAATATCCACAGCCCTAAATTCAATCTCATCACAATAGGTTGAGTTAGGCGAAATGCAATATGAAGACGAAATGCAATATGAAGAGAGCCTAGATGAATGACGAATAACGGTAAGGACTTCAGGGAAT
>JAUBNZ010001867.1:0-10314 GCA_032355485.1 Bonnemaisonia californica | reverse complement strand
CTCATTACGACACGATAGGGCAGGCATTTCCCTTCGAATACAACTAAAGAGGATTCCATACACCCGGCGGCACTGATGAAAGGCATAATTGTGATTCGATTGGATGATATAAATTGTACCAATTTTTCATCCTTCGTCCCGGAACAGGTCATGTAAGCACGACTATTGACAGCGACGTTAGCATTTTTGCCCGGTGTGGCTCCTGTTTCGTCCAAATTCCACTATCTCTCTGTATCTATGTCGTTCTCCTTAACGATTTTTCTAACGTAGCCAAGTGGGTGGTGAACGTTTCGGCGTTGCAGGCTCTAAACCTGTTGGCCTCTTGTCGGAGCAGTCGTGCGAAGCGCAATTTGCCCTTGTGACGCCTTGTAAAATTCCGTAGATATCGTTTCCCGGGCATTCCATTGGCAAACGGTAAGAACATACGCCTGGTGGGGGGGATCTGGCTCACGACATTTTTACAGCTACTTTAAAATTCGTACGACGCAGTGGGATGCCGCGCTCGGCATAGTGGGTTAGGAGGGGGGCGACGCGGTCTTTTTGAAACGGAGATAGTGCGGTGAAGCGGCCGCGAGCTCTGGAGTCCTGGAGCTTTCTCTGAGAGCGCTGATGAACGTTGTTCTAAATTATGGACATTGGAACCTTAAACTCGCGTTCGGCGGACCTGTACGTTTGTCCTGATAGAACACCCTGAATGGCTCTTTGGATCTTGGCCTGATAGGCCTTTGCCTTTGCCATAAGAGGATTGGGAATTCGCGATACTATGGCCGTCAGCGTGGGAACGATTCCCCAAAGTCGCTTTTAATCTGCCAAAGCTGCGGAGGGTTGGGTCAGTTTGGGCGGGATTCCGCGGATGGCGGTTCAAGAAGTCCGCCATTTTGGAAGCCGCTTCGTTCTCCGGTACAATGGACTGCGCTCTTTCACCTAAGCAGATTTATTTTTAAATCTGTCCACAAGTTTACAGCGTGCAGACGCTTATAGGTGCCCCATCTACAGCAAACTAACTCGGAAGCTTGAGAAATGGGTATATTTTGCAATATTATGGGGTGTTTTAGGATTCCGGGCAGGTTCCATTTTTTTAGAGCACCCCCCCTTTACTGACTACAGACTCTGTAGAAGCCTGGTTCAGATACGATTGAAAATGACAACAAAACGCATGCCAATGATTAGGTGAACTTCACCAATGCTCTAGAATAGAAACAATGCAGAGTAGCCACAGTACCTTACAGGTATATCGACCACTCTTTAAAATAAATCAAATTCAAAGTAAAAAAAAAAAGTTCAGATACCAACGCCAACTCTTCAAGGGGAGGATAGATACATTATCTATTTTCCGTCACGAACGTTTGTTCGAGAACAGCATCTTTTGCAGCTTGATTTCTTCCTGGCAAAGTGAATGACGTTCTTGATCACGCTTAGTCGTCGTTGTCCATCTTGTGAGAGAGCCAGCCACCACTTCATGAGATGGAGAATGATTGCCTCGAAGCCATTTTCCGGCTCGGACACAGACCCAGTCAAGGGGGATCCGAGCATAATTGCGGGGGAAGAGAAACATGGACAGTTAAGTAAAGCAGATGACCAAGGCAAGTCTGGAGAAGGTGCTGAGATTGAAAATGGGGAGGAAATGGTAGAAATGTGGAACAAGGATGCTCCTGAAGGCCCTGAGTGGAACGGCCCGAGAGGATATGAACCAACACGTTATGGCGATTGGGCACAAAATGGGAGAGTCTCCGACTTCTAGTTAACTGTAAGAGTGTACTGTTCGGTGAGACAGCGGCCTTTATCATGAGTCCAATGCGATGTATCCTAGTCCCATAGTCATTATAACCCCAATTCTTCAAGGTATCCGGATGTTTTGAAGTGGTCATGTTATTACGAAACCAGCGTATTGCAAGCTCTAATTTGTTTACAAAATGACCTTAAAGCTGCCGCTCATCTTATTCACCTCAAATTCATAGCTATTCCCACCATGGTTAGTAAGGGCTCGATCCGTCATCCTCCTTGGTTCGAATCTTAATCAAGTCATCAATACGGATGATAGTAAGAGCAGCTTCGGTGGCAAATTGAATAATCTTCTTCTTGCTCATGGCAGGCTCTATGACGCCCTCCGCGAGATTGTCTCGAACGGTGCCTTCCACCAGGTCAAGCCCAAACGTTGACAGCTTAGCCTTGCTGTCATCGTTCTGGGCGGCATGATGAACGGCCTTGAGTTTCGCAACTAGATCCGTAGAGTCCTTTGCAGCATTCACAGCCAGAGTTTTCGGTATGACCAGCAAAGCTTCCGCAAATTCCGCAATAGCTAGCTGTTCCCGTGACCCAAGCATAGTAGCGAAATTTTCCAAATGGATAGAAAGAGCAGCCTCCACAGCCCCGCCACCGGCAACAACGGAGTTCGATTCCAAAGTCCTCTTCACTACACATACAGCGTCATGGAATGAACGAGCCATCTCATCGCACATGTACTCGTTCGGTCCTCGCAACAATACGGAGCATGCAGCTGTTGACTTGCATTTCTTCATAATAAGTACGCTGTCGTCCCTGATGCGCTCCTCATAGACCTCATCCGCATAACCCAGTAGAGATTGATCAAATGACTCCTCCCCGGACAGATCAGCCATTGACACTTGAACTGTTGCCCCAGTCGCCTTCGCAATACGGTTAATGTCACGCTCTGAAACTCTGCGCACAGCGATAGCCCCTGCCTCGACAAAGTACTTCAGTGCCGCATCATCAATTCCCTTCGTCGTAAGTACAACATTCGCCCCAGCCTTCAACACTGCATTGATGCGATCCCGGGTGATATCTAGCTCCTTCTCCTGTGCTTTGTTTAGCTCTTCAGGGTCCTCGATAAGAACCGAAACGCCCATCTTCATTTTCGCACGACGCAAATCCACATCAAGACAGGCTATCTTTGCAGGAGCCACACGCCTAGGCATGAGTTGGCTTGATCTGGTTTGGTTGAGGGCATAGCCAGGAAGCAATTCGCTTTCACGGGCGCTCTTTCCCTGTGCCTTAAGCACATGAATTGCATCAATCGGGTATGTGTACTTGCCACCAATAGACGATGTCTTGACGGCCAACACAGCATCGACAGCCATTGTTGCGAATTTCAAGCCTTCCGCGTTTCCCAGAATCTTACTTGAAAGACTTGTCCTAGCGGCGTTGATGAGGCACTCGCGACCAAGCTTATCAACTGGAGTGGCAAGCTTATCGCGTAGAAATTTGCATCCCTCCCTCATCGCTAGACGATACCCTGCAATGATATTTGTTGGATGGATGCGGTATCGGACCAGCTCATTCGCCCTTCGCAAGAGCTCGGCCGCGAGAATTACGACTGAAGTTGTTCCATCACCGACCTCATCATCCTGTTGCGCAGCCAACTCTGTGAGTACTTTTGCAGCGGGGTGCTCCACTTCGAGCAATCTCAGAATGGTAGCTCCATCGTTTGTCACGGTAACGTCTCCAACTTCATCCACGAGCATCTTGTCCAGACCCACAGGACCTAGAGAACTTTTCACGATATTGGCGACGGCGACGCACGCGGTAACATTGCCACTGCGGACATCTTGTCCAGAATGGCGTTCGCCATTAATTACTAAGCTAGACATAGAGAATCGCGTTGATCCTGTTACGTCACGTTGTCTGCGCCTGTCCCCGATACAGGCAGCGAATTAAACGAAGAGGTTGTAGAATGGGACGTATGTAGAGCAGAGAGCGATTGAAGAAAAGCTATTGACCAAAACTGGAAGTGGTGGGGAGAAGGCATTTCTTTGTCTTTTCCGTCGCCTTCCGGTAGGATAAGAATGCAGCGATTGGGTGAAGAATTCAACAAAATTTCACGTTTGTAGTTTGATCCGAAGTTTGCCGCCCAGCGCTTCCTTCTTTTTTCACTCTCTGCAGTATGTGTGCAGTGTAGAGAAGTACTGTCGACTACACGTGTACAACATATGGTATGTAAGGAGTGGAGAACTGACACGTGTACAACACGTTTCTCGAAGATGTACTTTTGTGTACCGATCAATCATGTACGTACTTATGGACGCTAAATCCATCTGCCCTGGTAGGAGGCGAACTATTCATATCTACAGGCAGCTGAGCAGGAGAATTGCGCCGCCGGCCTGCAGGACTTGAATTAACCGGCTTAGTTTCAACGCTAATTCCGATTTCTCGGTCGGAATAATAGGCGGGGTTATATAGGCTTTTTCAAAGGTTTATTAGGGGAATTGAAGGAGAATTGGTGTTCTTATGGCCGATGGTTCATCCAAGTTTTTGCTGATTCCAGCATCAACAAACAACACTGTAATAGATAGTCCTCACCAGTTGTCGGGGATTGTCGTAGAGGTGTTCCATTCTCCAGTCCGAAATTCGGACTGGAGAATAGAACACCACGGACTCCGAAAGCTGGAAAAAGTGAGCATTGGACAAGAATAGGACTAGATAGATACTTGGAATGTGAGTGGAGCCTCGTCCAGCTAGACTTGACAAAATGACATAGATAGACGCCGGATTTATTGCGCAACCGAAAGTTATTGCGGATGTGCCCACCGTTCTGATGAACCCCGTGTGTTGTTCAAATGGAAACTACTTCAGCTTGGAATCTGAAGCAGCTTCAGAGCCGTCTCGCATCTCCCCATTTCGCAACATAAATTATTAGATATGCCCGGGATAAGAAATCTCCCCCGCCATACCGAAAAGTCACACAACTTGACAAAGAGACGACGGAGGGGTGAGGATCGAAAACCTCATTACAATCACCACCATGCTTCTGAGTGCTAGCTATCCTACGTGTCATAGGGTAGCATAAATGACGGCGTCATAATACGTCTGTGCAGCCGGCGAGAAAGGCGTTCTTGTCCTTTGGTCTAGTTGTCCTTCTTCGCTACTACCTTTTTCGGTTTGCTCGAATAGGTTTGAATGTAAAAGCGGATAAAGAGAAGGAGATAGGAAATAAGAATCCCCAAGCCAACCTGTGCGCCGCGAGTGGTGCCGTAGCATACGTCGGTATCATAGCCGCTCATAATGAAGCAGACATACGCATAGCCAACGATGGTTACATCGATGACAAACTGGCAAATTTGGAAGGTAGTGAGATATTTTTTCCACCAGACACGAATACGGAGGGCTGACATGGCGTAGTAATAGTACATGATGACATGGACCCACAAGTTTATAACTATTGGGACCCACTGCGGTGCGGAATGCTCCATCATCTGGTTCCAGGTGAGGATCAGCGTAGCTCCATGATGGTACGCGTGTAAAAATGCGACGGGCTTCTTGCGGAGGGCCAGGAGGAAGGTGTCAAGAAACTCCCAAATCTTGAAGAACATGTTAATGTAGTAGATCATGTGCATGTGTCCATTATCGTAGATGTCGTAGGAGCAGACAATTTCGTGCGCCGTCAAGCCTCCGAAAAAGGCGGCGGCAAGGGTGTAGGTCAGCCACATGCCGAGGAAAAGTGAAGCAATACAAAGGGACATGTTGTGAAAGAAGAGGAATTTAGGAATCTCCAGTGCTTTTCGCGACGCCATGGCTCTCTGTAACGAAAACAACACGACGAAGTATGCAGCGGCAGCGCTAAACGGCCAGGGCCAATAGCTGAAGGGAGTAGCATTGGGTTGAAATCTCCAATCGCTAAGCCACTGCGAAAATTGGGCACCGCCAAGCAGTGTGGCGGCTTCATTAGCAAATTGCGAGGAAGGCATAATGGGTGCTGGCAGTGGCGGTGGTTAGGATGAGATCGAGGCGTGTTATTCCTCGATTAGGCGTTGGAAGAGGGTGAGGTCGTGGTACTGGCTCAAGCTCCCTTGAGTCACGTGGGGTGCGTACGTCCTCGAGGGAAGGGTAGGGAGGTTGGGTAACAGGTCGAGTGGGTTGGTGCTCAGGTTACGCTGACGATGTTGGCGTAGCGGTTCCGTATAGAGGGTAGCTTTGGTAGTCGTGTAACAAAAGGGCGTTGCCTTGGGGGGGCCTTCGTGCCGGACCGCCACAATTATATTCATAAATTAACATTGGCCTGGCAGAAAAGAATTCTGCCGTTCGGGGAAGAGGTGAAGTGAAATCCACCGTGAGGGAATAGTAATGATTTTGAAGTTTAAATTTTGAACTGCTGTACTTTAGATACTGTACTCTACAACTGAATTAAATTAAGTTAATACATTACAGCGATCATTGCTAGTTCAGTATCATTGCTGACCGCAAGTTGCAAAACATGCCGAGCCATATTCCATATGTTTGACGAAACGACGAAACATCTGAAGGAGGTGCAAATCACAAGTACAACTTTTGCAAAAGTTTTTCCAGAACAATCGCTGCCATTTCACTATACCCCATCTGCTTTAGTTAATTATATGTTCTAAGAGTAGATGTCCCCAATATTTTCTAGAACAACACCACAAAAGTTTCTTTTTTATGTCGGCAACGCTCGGTTGGCACCCACCCGCTGGTTGGACCGTTGAAGTAAGGTTACCGACTTGAAACTTTCGAGACAACTCTGAGATAATGAGTTGTCTCAATGAGTTGTCTCAATGAGTTGTCTCAGACTTGAGACCAACCAGTGCTTGACAACACTCAGACTCTGCTTTGTATCTGTACCACCAGCACCACTAACCAGGCGCTCAAATGCGAGAGTGCCAGCAACTCCCAAATCAGGGTATAACTTTCTATTCTATGAGTTGCTACGTACCCCTCCGTAACTGCTACTCATTGCACCGACCCAGTTGAAAGGAAGAAACGTGTCATGTCATGTCATGGCCTCGACTGATGAGCGTGACGCCTTGTGTTGCCATGCATAGTTTGGTTGCTGTCAGGCCGCTAATTCCCCGTTAGATAAATGCGCTTTACACTGCATGATAGACATGAGCGAATACATGCAAAGCCAGCTTGTCTTTCTCTCCTGTGCCTGATCATGCAATACAATATTTATCTCTAGATAGAGATATCTACCCTTCGAAAGCAGTATGCATTTTGTACGCTCCAGATTTCCGCCAAAGATGAGTCCGGCACAGATGAACCCGCCAAGGTCGCATACCTCACCCAAGATAGCTGGTGCTTGGCAATAGTCTGGTACTACTGCGTGTGGTCTTATGTGAGTCTATTATTCATCACACATCACACATCACACCGCCCTGGCAAGTGCGAAATCCCGGGCGAAATCCCGGATCATGGCTGTAATGGGACAAGTGGTTTACTTTCCAGTGCGTCTACCATACTAAAGGAAAGAGCACTTATAACGTTTTAAGTGGGTGCTTGTCCCATTCGTTGATCTTGTCACGATTGCAGGCGGGGGGAAGTGCAGTTCTCAACAGAAAAACATCATTCTACTGCGTTAAGATACAATGTATCCATGTCATAGCGATATTCACAATATAGAGGAACAAGTTGGACATGCAACCGGCTCTCAACTTCATCTCAGGTGTAGGAGGGTGTGCCTTACTACTCCACACCTACACGTAGACGGAGCGAAGTGCGCAACGGTATGTAGAGGACGAACCCAATGATATTCTCGTTTTTATTCTGATCATGACGACTTCTGTAGCTGCCAAAACACGCAAGTAAAGGCCCTGACTTTCGCTGAACTGAAAGGAATATGACGTACTGAGGCCTATGCCAAAACCACAACTCCGAGCTCTTCGCGTATTCTCATCTCAACCCGCAGAAATCTACACGTAACAGTAACTACCTCTATGTCTACTATAATATCGCAAGGCGCGCCAATCGATGCAGAGCAATATCAAGTGAGCTGATTCTAAACGAGAACCTCGCAATTGAAAGCGCAGACGGCCCGGCACCCAACAAACATAGACAGAGACAAGAATACCTTGAACAGCAGATTGCTCCAGCAGTTAAACGGCTGATTAATAACGACGGTGAGAGCCGCCGCCTCCACCACGCCGGAAGCCGCCTCCCCTGCCGTATCGAGAGCCACCACCTCCTGGCTTCGAATATCGCGACATCTCCTCTAATCTCTCTGGAACCACCTGGTCAGCGTCACGCATGAGCGTGATCAAGTCCCGTGCGCTCTTACTATTATTCGAGGTAAAGAAGGTAAGTGCAGTACCCTTCGCCCCAGCACGCCCTGTTCGCCCAATTCTGTGAACATAATCTTCTACGTTGTTAGGGAAATCAAAGTTGATTACACACTCTACACCCTTAACATCTGTGGACAAAAAAAAATCAAGGAACAAGTTACCGGGGTTAGAGCTGATTGACAAAAATTGATATAGTTAATCCCGCACATGTATGCGAAGTGTAGTGCGGCTGTAGCAAATCACCGGGTGTATCACACACACGACGGTGTTCGCACAGAACTGAGCGAATGTCCACAGTACTATTAGATTGCATTTGGCAAAACCAAGACGCAATCCAACATCTTGTGAACAACTGCTCGCAAATGAATAAAAGCGATGGAGAATGTGTGATGTATATGTACGGCGACCAGGTCATAAGAGTGCCTGACATTCTAGACCTCTGCACAGGACCCCGCAATCGACAGCAACAGTATGGACGAGACAGCAGAAATCAACCCTTTCACTCGAATGGTGGAAAGATGAGGACATGGGCAACTTGAATCGAAACCAAGAACCACACGCATGGGCAACGAGTTCCATACCCATTGATTGGGTGCATGACGATGAAAACAGCAACGCAAGTCCAAGTACTCAAGTCGAAGCCAGAGGTGTGCAAACCCGCGAGATAAACCATCCGCGAGACCGAAGAGCACTACTCACCATTTGATCTAGCACCCTTGCATCGGAAACATAGTAGTAGAACTTCCGATAGGGTGCAAATAGCTTTCGAATTCTCAATCGGATCGTGCGCATGGAACCTTGCACCACTGTATCGCGTCGTCATCGCCAATCGCCGTCGCAGGAATATGCACGTGCGGTCGCTGTCGCAAGCTGACAGGTACCTCTGCTGCAAATTGCCTCGCTGTTCACTGCTGCGTCGCGAGGAAGCCGCGGACCTGATCCTAATGTGCCTGTATCATCACTACGCCATCGCATTATTTGCTCCATGTCTACGCTTCGCAAGGATGTGGAATGATTAAAGAGGAAAGTTAAGAAGGAGAAGAAAGTGCAAGATCGGAACGTACCTAATCCTCGGGCAGCCACATCCGTGGCCACCATAATCGGCGAGGCACCGCTTCGGAAATCTGAAAGCGCTCTGTCGCGTTCACCCTGTGATTTGTCTCCATGTACTGCCGCTGATTGGAGCCCGTCGTAACGAATATCTGCGCAAATTTCATCGGCCTTGCGCTTCGTCTCCGTAAAGACAAGTACCTTGGAGGACGGACGAGTATCTCCACGCTTGAATAATTCGTCCAACTTGTTAAAGAGGAGCTTCCTCTTGTCTTGCTCGTCGCAAACGTGGACAATCTGTGTAATATCCTTGTTCGCTGTAAGCTCAGTTGAGCCGATTTGGACCTGTACGGGTTCTTCCTTCAAAAACTCTCTGGAGATACTGACGACCTCCTTTGGCCATGTAGCAGTATACATGAGGGTTTGGCGATCGGGACGAATTTGGCCAACGATGGAACGAAGCTGGGGCTCAAAGCCCATATCCAGCATACGATCCGCCTCATCCAGTACAAGGTAGGTGACACGACGCAGGTTGGTCTTACCGCTCTCCAAGAAGTCAATGAGGCGGCCGGGGGTTGCAATAACAATTTCAACACCGCGTTCCAGATCCATGATTTGAGCGCGCTTAGGGGCACCTCCGTAGACACACGTATTATTAATACGGGATGACTGACCGAACTTGGAGCACTCTTCCTTGATCTGGACAGCGAGCTCTCTGGTAGGGGCCAAGACGAGAACAATGGGGCCGTCACCCCTCTCGAGATAAGGCTGGGCATTGATATGGACGATGGCAGGTAGGATGTAGGCGCAGGTCTTTCCCGACCCAGTCTGGGCAATACCGATGACATCGCGTCCGGTTAGGGCGACAGGCCACGACTGGGCCTGGATTGGGGTAGGCGAATCGAATCCGCAGCGCTTGATCTGGTCAAGAACGTAATCAGGAAAGCTTGCTTCATCAAAGGTAGTAGTAGGGTTGGGAATACGACCACCATCGCACTTGATTTCATGCTTGGCACGGTATGCAACGACCTCTTCTTCGGGACGATTCTTGACGTCTGGGTGCTCCATGTAAAAGTCCTTTTCGAACTTGGGCAGAGAGTTGTACGTTTCTTCATTCCAGTCGAGCTTCTTGAGGTTTGCGCCCAGCTCCGAGCCGCCGCCGCCGCCGCCGTAGCCGCCGCCGCCACCACCGTAGCCGCCGCCACCGCCGCCGCCGTAGCCACCACCGCCTCCGCCA
>JAUBNZ010001866.1:0-10315 GCA_032355485.1 Bonnemaisonia californica | reverse complement strand
GACTTAGTTCGCGCCAAAGTCGGTTCCGCTGGATGCGTCCCCAGCAAATATGCCTCGATGATATCAAAAAAAGGGGTGTCAATTTTTCAAAAGGTGTCACGTTAAGGGGAGAACGGTTAATCCGCAACAATACATCACAATCTGACTATTAGCCAGGATTGTCACAACAGTACAGTTTAACTAGCACTTAAATCTAACCGTAATTAAACAATCTCATTACAGTAACCTAATACTAGCTGCTTACAGAACGGCACTTCCACAAATACCATCGTAGAACAGCCCCGCAGTCCAGAAACATGAAACGTGGCCCGGAAGGACTCAAATGTAAAAGAAAATCTATTGGTCTCGAACACGGCTCCTAATTTGTGACTTTTTCGTGAAGATCTGTGATCACCATAAAAAAAAGTACCCCTCGTACATAGTACCGCTGGATATCCATAGAAGGCACCTTCGAAGGTAAAGCTGAAAGTAGATACATCCGCACTACATGACTATGAGAGCCAAGATTCGCTCCCGCCGAGATTCGTTCAAGCGCCGCAGCAGGCAATAGTCACGTTCTCTCGTCCCTGTCGCTGCTTCTGTCACCGGTCATGTACTCTCAGCGCTCCACATGGGGCAACCAGCAATCAAAGCCGTTTGAGAACCGAGGCCTGCTCAATGCCGTGCGTCTCATCAGCAACAGTCTTGTCAAGCGCGCCACAATATCTGGCAAGCCAGCCTATGCCAATCTTCTACGCCACATCTGGGGGCAGAGCGAGTATGCCACTATCGAAGTCCTCGCCGCAAAGCGCAAGGAGGCAACCTCCAAGCGCACGCGACCCGTTCATCACTTGAAGCCTGGCCTCGCGCCAAAGCTTCGCGCCCAGGACGAAGAGGCTGCCCACCTCGATGCCACACGTGATACTTTGGTCCGAATTTTGCGTCGCATAGTCACCCCCGCCCATGATGAGCTCGCTGTCAATGAGCACCTTCTTACGCAAAAGGTCATCTCAAATGAAGCACCGCTCCACCCAGATGCTTTGCGCCAGCTTTGGGGTATTCCAAAGGTCATTTTTGAGGCAACCCATTTCGATACCTATGTTTCTGACCACTGCAACAACAGCCATATCCACCAGTTCTATCACCGGAACATCCACAGCCAATCACTCGACGCCCGTGTATTCAATATGCTTTACTGGTATGAAAACAACTCGCCCTCCTGTCACTTGCACAACCCTGCGTATAGCCCTGTGCCCAACGCAGTACTACTTCCTCAAAAAAATGGGCGCAGCGTGTCTCGTAATATTATTGCCCTTGTCATCAAGCTTTTGCTCACAAAGCGCCACTCCCCGTTGTTCGAAAAAAACATGTCCGCCGTTATCGAAACTGTTTTATACGCCATCCACCCTGACCGCTTTGTAGACAGCTACCGAGAGTCCTCCTTGCGCGAGGCCGGTCTTGCCCAAGGAATCAAAAGTTATGAATACTCCAGGTCTTTCACTAGCTCGCTGGAAAATCTGCAGCTTGGTAAGCTGAACAGGTTACTAAAGGATATTCGTGCGGTCAGACAACTAGCTGGACAGGACCCCACCACTAACGAGCCGCGGTCTTTGCTGCCTTTTGACGCAGTCAGAAAATACTGCATTGAGCGTGACACACTTACAGATAGAGCACTGCTAAGTGTGCAGAACCGCTACGTTAGAACACAACGCGAAGGGCAGTCAAGAAGCGACTGTACGGAAGGAATGAGCGAGGCCGATTTTGTGAGAATGTACCTCGCTCTAATAGGTAGCGGTACGGACCCAGGCCTCAAGTATTGGTTTTCTGTATTAGATCAGGACGGTGACGGCTGGGTGGGTGTCGGCGATGTGTCCCACTTCTATGCACAAAGAAAGGTGGAGAGTGAGAAAAAAAATGGAATCATGCTTGCAAACGTACGTTGTCTGTGGGTTCGCCTCTGCGCGATGAGCGGTGTTTCGCCGAGCGGACGTGGTATCAGTCTCAGGTCTCTAAAAGAGCTGGGGCGTGAGGACAGAGAGTTTGTAATGTGCGCTCTGCTGATTAGAAGGGCAGATGACGGTAATCTTATCAATGTGGCTGCTACCGTTACTGCAGATGGCTCATATGTGTCTCGTATGTGAGTTGAAAAGTAGTCAGGACAAGACGGTGATCATTCTTTATCTGCTGATGTTGTTCTGTCAACAAAATGAGACGCTGATATTGACGGATATTGGGTTACTCTAATTGTAGAGTGCGTTGTTGGGAGACATGTTCTATTCAGGTGTACTGTATCTATGTGGACAATGTGAGCCACAGTGTTGTGAAGGTCTGCAAGTATTGCATTATTTTCCGAAGGTAACCAAACCAGTGTACCCCTGATACCCTTGGTCCCCTTCCAAAGGCACCATGGGTACCCCTGATACAAGTGTACCCTTGGGTAACCTGTACCCTGGTGTAGTGCAGTCGATGATGCATACTTCACGGGTGGTGTTAATTTAGTTCAAGACCTTGTTGGCATATTACTGCGTCCACGTTGATACAGCAAAAAAGGGGCTCGAGCATTTACTGGGCGAGGTATGAGGTAAGAAGGGTACCAGGAATACCCTTAATACCCATAATAACGAAAGGATATTCCTGGTACCCTTCAGTAACTCCTTGTAGAGATTCAGTACAGAATGCTGCTGCCTGTGTACTTATGTATGTCACACGCGTATAGTAGTACTGAGATTGCGTACGGAAGCAAAAGAGACAGGCGATTACGCAGTCACGTGCGCAGCCAAACTTTGTACCTGCCCAACGATGGTTTTCTGTAAATTTCAAATGCGGCGCAGTTTCGAGCACAAGGACTAGGCCATTGGAGGAATAGGCCTCGCCCTGAGAATGCTAATGTTGTGTGAGTAGGAGAGCACCAGAAAGAGAGTCATGCGCGATCCAAAGAAGCTGTGCCAAAAGTAATCAGCACGCGAGCTAAACCCTTCGAAGGGGTAATAACAGGCTACACGCACTTTTTTGAGAGTGAGACATTCATCACTCATATCGGTCATCACAATGTCACTATGTAATTGCCATATATCTATAGATAAACTGCTCGAAAAGTTGGGCGCTTTACACAATAATGTGTACTAAACACTTGATGCGGAGTCGGAAAACGGGAAAACTTGATGGAAAAAACGAAGGAAGGACAGTTGCGGGCCCAATCATTTGCAGGACACATACAGAAAGGCAACAAGGGCACTTCACAAGCCCTTCAAAGGGTACACTGTGAGCCCTGGGCTACAAATGGGGAAGAGTGTAGCAATACACCACTGGGCAGTCTTCACTACGGCCGGGACGGCCTGCAGTGCAGGGCAGTGAAGCCCTGCAAGGTTTTCGATTCTGCGAAAGAGGCGACAACAGCGCCCGGTTGTTCTGAGCAAGGCACCAACGGGAAGGACTGGTGCCCAATTGGAGCGAAGAAATTACGCTGGGAGATCCGGGACACAATACGCGGCAACTGTTCCGAAATTCAGCATTCTGCATGTTGCTGATGGTGGGGGACGGACCACTATTTTTGTCGGCAGCTACTGAGAAGTGATCTCGCTGTTCTCGCATTCAGGTTTGGCATTGCGGTATCCGGAATAGCACTGCGGATGAAAGCAGAATCTGTCCAAGGCAGCGGGCGTCTATGGCGGCTTTCCTGCGCCCCCGTTTCGACAAAGCGAGGCAATGGGTGCGCGAGGTGCACGTGTGGCATGGGAAGACGCCCGTCCAATGAGGTGGCCGAATGGGCGGGCGGGCGGTGGAAACGGACGGGGTAGGCGGAAACGGAATGGAAACATTGGCAAGGGAAAAGACACGTATGGAAAGAGGGGCATTCACATTGACATGTGAGATATTGTAATGCTGACCAACGGTGGTTTCGTCATTATTGCGATACTTTCGACAACCGTAGAGGACGAAAGTAGACGTGGCGGCGCCTCTGCAGCAGATGTTGCGTAAATATAGGCGACGGTTGGTGGTGTGCAAGAATGTGGGGCGGGGCAGGAATGGGTACATGTACATGATGACATAATGCGGTAGCAGGAAGTATGGCAAGCGCGAGGCACGCGGGCGGCAGTTATGTGGGCGGGCTACTGCGGCACAGAGGAGCGGAGCGTGGGCACGCACACATGCGAAACACGTGACGCGAGGTGCAGCACGGTGGGGTCAAAGGATCGGCGGGCGCACACGTGACGTCGGACGAGGTTGGTTGTCATAGGTGGAGTGAATGTGTGGTGGGCCCTGGTCAGCAGGGAGAGTGGTGGAGGTGCGGCATGTACAAGTGAATTTGTGGGTGTGGTGCATATTAGAGAGCATATAGGGTTGAGTGAACGGGGTTGAGCAATTATTGGGTTGGGAGAGGGCCAGAGGCGGAGGGCCAAAGGCGGAGGGCCAAAAGCGGAGCGACGCCAGGGCGAGGGAAACAATGACTGCCCAACGGCAGATGGCAGTTGCTACACGGTGAACAGGCGTCGCTGTGGGCGACGCTGCGGGCGACGCTGCGGGCGACGCTGCGGGTGTCGCAGGGCGGCGGACGGACGGCGGTGGAAGCGACGGGGCAGGAGGCACGCGAGTCCGTTAAATTAATACTAAGGGCTTGGAAAGTTTGCAGCGGTTGGAGCTGGCACATGACCCGTGGAGGCTGTAAACGCGACGGCGCTCGGCGGCAGCAGGCCATATGAATTGCAGGCAGCAGCAGCACGCAAGGGCGGCGATAGTAGGATGCCAGCTTTCGCGCATTGCTGTCACGTGGCTGCGTGCTCAGACTGCGGCGAAGAGGGCGCGAGGGAGCGGAACAAGACATAACGGCGCGCGGCATTGCTGGACGCTACAGCACATACAGCGCTGTATACGTAAATTATGTGCGATGCGCCGTGCAGCAGTGCGCCGTGCAGCAGTGCGCCGTGCAGCAGTGCGCCGTGCAGCAGTGTGCCGTGCGGTAAGCGCTGCCGCATTGGCGGCCGGGGCGGATGCTTGCCGCATTACAGTTGTCTTTTCGGCACGTGCGTGGCGGACATTGCCTTCGGCCCCTTGCTTCTGTCAACTATGACGTCAATGCGGTGCATTACTGCGCGAAACGTGCTTTTTTTAAAGTTGTTTTTATAATTTAATAATGGTTGCTTCAAGTTTTTTTAAAAAACATTCCACCATTCGGGGGTGGTGAGGCGCACCTCCCAGATTATGTAATAGGCAATCTTACATAATATCTACTGTATGTAATAAACGCTGCCCTCTTCCAGAATGGAACGCGTCTCTCATCTTCTGAAATGTTTACATCTTTACAGTGAACTTGAATACTCTTTACTTTACATTGCTGTACCTCCCATTGTTCCAGTCCTTTCCCTGCACCTTGCGCAAAACATTTCCACCGCTCGTCGGCGAGGCCAGAGGGACCTGCGCCCTGCATCCACACTTTGCATTCCAAACCGCACCTCTCGCGCAAATCGCACCGCTCTGCTCTCTTCATCATCATCATCATCATGAGCATGATGCTGCGCCGCCCTCTCGCCGGCACAGAGAGCGAGCAGAGCGTATGATGAACCCTTACACTGTCAGCCGGCATCGCTCTGCGCCCCTTACACCTCAAGTTTACACCGCCCCTATGGCGACGCAGAGGCATAAAAATCGTACTGCGGACATACCCTCGCTGCGCTCTCTGCCCGCCCCCACAACTGTCGAACGAGCTCGAGACTAGACCCCTTTGCCTTGCGTTACCGCCACTCTGTCATCGTGTGATTTCCCTGTACGTGTGCCTTGATTCATCTTGATGAAACGTCGCCCGACGGCATGCCCTTTTGTCACTAGCCCTGTCGTCACCGTCGGACGCACCATCACCATGATCTTCCATGATTGATGATCGACCGTCATCGTCGCGATAAAGCAATGCATCTACGGTGGAAGGGCGCCCGGTGCCGCGCTGCGCGCGCCAAGTAAATTTGACCGGTACTAAGGGTACCGGTCCCTTTTCTACCAGAAAAACTCTAGGTAATGGGTGATTGCTCATCATTTACACTAAATATCGGCTTCTGTAAATCCTGTCACCTGCGCCGCTCTTAAAAACCATCCTACTGATATAGGCGGCGGTTTATTTTACATGCTATACCCTTCGGAACTTCAGACAGATAGAAAAGTCCAATATGCTCAGATTTTACTCTGGTAACAGGAGTCCGTCACAGTCCAGACTCTCCAAATGCTAGCGAATCTAGAGGGCGCGCATAGGCCAGGTTTCAACCGAATCGCAGTAAACGTTTTGCACACGCCCGGCGGACTGAGGGTGGAAGGGCTCATTAGTTTTTCTGGTGTTTGTTTACGCTCGCTGATCGTCATGAGCAGTGCTCCTTCGTCATTCAACGGCGCGGGAAGGAGGGTCGTTTGATTGCTGGTTCGGAGCCTGATTCGCTGTGTATTCTGCACTGCACGATGTCTCGGCGGCGGCGGAGCCAGCTTGACGGACATCAGCTCCGACGGTGGAGGGGCGGGCAGTACCGAGGGATGCCCCTCGGTACTGCCAGCAGCGCTGCTTGTCAACGTTGGATAACATAACCAATATGATATTATCAATTCAGTACTAGGTTACAGTTTCTTAAAAGTCTACTTTGCATTTAAAAAAGATCAAGTTTGTTCACTGGTACCGTGGGATAGCAGGGGTAGCAGGAGTAGCAGGAGTAGCAGGAGTAGCAGGGGTACATGGGTACCCCTCGAGGGGTACCCTTCAGGGGGAAAATTTTACCATGGGAACATGCCATTCATGTGCTTCATGCGTAGTGCCCTATTATGGAACTTGATCTGCTTGCGTCATAGTTTCCGGGTGCTGGCCGGGCCGCCCTTGCATTGCCGATGAAACGCCGATAAAATACCTTGTTTTCTACCTCTGCATATACGTCACAGTGGCAGCCTAGTGGCAGATCCCGGCGTTGCACTGAGGGAGATAGCCAATGAAACAGAGGCACTTGTTGCCGAATCCCGTGTCCACTCACCACGACCAAAACAGACCGCAAAACAGACCGCAGACGTCTCCCGAGGACCATGCCACCGATGTAGCATGATGTTACCCAGCCCAGTTTACACCTTCACCACACTGGTCACCCATGTGCACTGAAACAGAGCTGTGGTCACGCACCCTTCTGACTCAGCATCCCGAATTATTACCCGTTTTAATATAAATACGACAACGCTGGAATAGGCAACCGACGCATCGGCACATCACCCAATCACATATCTGCAGCTGTTCACGCTATCAATGTGCATTTCTCCCACCTTTTTCTCATCCTGTTTCTCCGGCTCCGAGGCGCCCCGGCGACCAGCCTGTAAACACGTCAACAGCCGAACAGTCAGATCATACGTGAGCAACCTCTCCTGAGCCTTCGTTCAGCCTTCGTTCAGCTTTCGCTCACTTTCATCTTACAGGGCCATGCGCATAACGTGGGCGCAGAGGAAGGCTCCACAAAAAAAAAACTGAAAAAGCGGCCCGCCCACCCCTCGTCTCTTGTCTTTCACATCGCTACCACATCGCTACAACTTGTACAGGTTCAGGTGTTGTGAAAGCACGCAAGGAGGAGAGCAGCTTTTTCCGTTGAAAAACAGAGCCGTCCTTGGCACCGTGTCATAGCTCCAGTGGCAGCTGGGAAGCCCGCTCGGAAGTGAGCAAACGGAGAGCATTAAAATATTTAAAATAATATTAATATTAATCACCTTTTAATTCAACTGAGAACGGGTCCGGCCTCCATAACAGCCCTCTGCTGCAAGCAGCATGAGCAGCGTCGGTACAGCTGAAGATTGCCGCTTTTGGCCCGACGCCCGCACAGGTATTCATTCGCCGTGGCACTTTGGTATGTCATATTTTCCAGCACATGGACCGCCGGGCCATGGTGAGCCTCTTCCATCGGTATATGCCCGTGTCCAAAACCCGTGTCCTAATGGCCTCGTCCCACGTGCTGCTCTTCACAGCACCGTTTCCTGCCGCGGCTAATTTACCACCACCTCCCTCCCTTGTTCTCTCTTCCCTCCCGCTCCCGATCCGTCCTCTGTCTCTCCCGCACTTCCACATCCTGCCAGTCATCCTGCCAACCATCCTCCCATCCCATTCACTCCCAGTAATGCTCTTGCAAAGCCAATCTCACATCGTCCCAACAATGCTAAATCTCAATTCCTCCCTACACTCCCTTTCCAAATTTTCTAATGCGTCTATCACCCCTCGCTCTGAAAACTTCTCCACATTCGTCACTTCTCACTATACTTAGCATGCCTTGCAATACAGCCAGATGTTGCTTCACACCCTCCCAATCATTCCTCCTGAGTTTGTTGCCGTCTGTCGAGCACATCCTACTCGACACCACTGCTATCTCCATAAACACCCACCCTCTCTCCGTGTCCCCGTTCTATCCCTCTCTTCAATCTCTTCAATCCACACTATCCTCTTTGCATAAAGCGACCCCATCCCCATCCTCCTCCTCCTCCTCCTCCCACTTTCTCCCCAACCCCCATCCTCAACCCATCTCCCTAAACTAACTACCTCCCCTGTCCTCTCTATCCCCCGCTCACCTGCACCCGTACCTGCGCCCGCGCCCGCACCCGTACACATACACCGGCACACCCACACCCACGAACACCCCCACACCAGCACATACGCCCCTCCCTGCATCCTACGAACATAACCCCCCCTCCCTACCGATGCCCACGCACCCCGTTCCCTTCTCCGCTCATTCAACAACAAAGCATGCGGACTGCCACTGATCGCATCGCATCGCCCATCCACAAGAAGCGCAGCAAGCATTTCAATAACTCTATCACCCAACCTTCCTCCTTTCCGAAGCAACAATCCTCAACCCCAATCGCATACAACCCCTGTTTACCTCTCGATTACTCTCTCCCCATTTCTTCTCCACACAGCATTGCTGACCAGGAAAAAATCAACTTTCTTCTCTTCGACGCCTTGAACCCGTACATGCAGCTCGACGGTCATTTCCAACAAGACTCCAGTCAAGTATCGGATGCTTCTTACCTTATCGAAGCCATCACATCTGCGGTGCCGAAAGACGACTATATCATCCCACCCTCCATAAACACCCCTTCTCTTTGGACTGAAACATCTCCAATGTCGAGAGAAAGCCATTCCGACGACGCAACCAATCCTAATCCCAGCCGACCGTCTCAGCGGATGAGCGAAGGCCGCCAAGGCGCTGATGGTAGCAGCCGCAGACCTCCCAGAGGGAGGAGGACTGCCCCAACATCCAACCTTCGTTGTGACATCTGTCACCAACTTTATTCTCGCAGAGACAACCTTCGTGTGCATCAACGCGTTCATTCGGGCGAGAGACCGTACCAGTGTGCCTATTGCCACAAACCCTTCCGTTGGCTCGGCGCATTGCGCACACACGAAAGCAACCACCAGCGCGATGGTGACCAAATCCAACCACGCAATGTCCCGGTCAAATCTGAGCCATTGCCAGGGAATAGCCAATTGTTGCCCACTAACACGAACTTGGCCGTGCCCTCGCAACTTGCGGGTCCTTCACATATTCCAACTTCTTCTTCTTCACTTCCTCTCCCTCTGACTCAGGCCCAACTACCAATTCATACCCCCCAGCCCACTGTCTTCCACTGGCCCGCTCAATCCACTCCACTGTCACCTCATCCACCAGTGGCGGCGTATCCTTCTAACAGCCAGATGTTCCCTCTGCAAGTGCCTTCAACATCAGCGCCTGACAGTTCCCAACGACAAACTTCCACGCCCCATACGCAGGACTCTGTTCCGAGTGGTGCCCAAGGTAACAGTTCTTTATTGTTACAAATCGACATCCCAAGCTCGGAACAAGAAGATATTTCCTCGTCCCCAGGCCCTTTTGTGTCTGAAGAGGACCCTGGTGACAGCCCTCTGTTTCATGTTTCCCAGGATAGATGGACCACAGTTTTGGATGATACGCTGCCTGAGGAGAATCGCGAGGGCCACATGAATGAACATGAATAATTGGTACATGTGTGATGAACCGTACAACTTGGGACCACCGGAAAACGAATCCCTTGCAGGGAGGTGTGGCGCCCTGGCCCACCGCCCGGAACGCACAATTGCTCACAAGTCTTAGTCGTATGTGATGATGCTCTTCATCGTTCTCAGGGATATTAAGTATACCTGGGTTTTGTTAATTACCGCGCTTGAGCAAAGGGTGTACCCTGTTCAGTTTTGAATGCATAGATTTACTGTGACCTTGTTTCAACTTTCCATATCCTGGTGACATTAAGCGAGAATTAGGATAGATACTAATCAATATACTGAAGGGGGAAGTCTGTTTCCTTCTACATGTTTGTACTAAAACAGAGG
>JAUBNZ010001865.1:0-10316 GCA_032355485.1 Bonnemaisonia californica | reverse complement strand
TCAGTGACTCTTTAGTTGTAGGATAGTCCTTAGCTAATCCCTTAAATATTAGTCTACATCCCTTTGCTTACACTATTAAATAACTACATAATTTACGCCAATAGTACCGCCTTAGGTGGTGTGGCTACGCAATCTGAACACGTGGCTTAGAGAGAGCGGCACGCACCACCCTCTACCGCTGCCCTGTAAGAGGTGGCTCGTGGTTGGCTCATGTGGGCCGCCCCGCGAGCGGTCGGCCAGCGGTACTGTAATGGGCGCCGCTGATGATGGCTGTTGCTCATTGGCAGTCATGGCAGATGAGGTTGTGGAGTCTCAGATCTGGCTCCACTGGTCCTGAGAAACTAATGTGCCCCTTTTGGACTCAGCCCTGTAAGCCGTCCTGGCCCCACTCGCACAAGTGTGCCCAACGGGGTACACGTGGGCGCGGGGGGAGTCCAGATTCCAGCAGTCCGTACCGATGGCTGTAAGTCCCCATCGCGGGCTCGCATGCACTTCCAAGGGCACGGGTGTCCGTGGAAAAAATTAATAAATATTCCGCTTGTTCAAGAACGCACTGCATGGGGGGTACGTAACTCCAGTACCGTAGCCAGCGTCGTGCGCCCCTGAGGTTACCGCGGCGCGGGGCCCAGTATCCCCAGCCGGGTATGGCTGGGTACTACACGACCCATCCCATTTGACAATCAAGCCAAGAAACGTGGGGATCCCCGAGCAGCAATATGAAATAGTAGAAACAATCAGCTGCACGCTAAGAGCCATAATCCCAACGATAGAGCTCAACTTCCTGGTGTGAGGTCGTTGCCAGGAAAGGCGAACAGGTCTCCTAGACCTGTTTTTGCCGCATCGCTTGTTACGAACAACGAACGGGAGATCGGCGTGATCAACGCAATCCGAGGATATCTGGAGATGTATGGCGAAAGCCTTACTCCAGCAACCCTCTTCGATTGTCAGAAGAGGCAATTTATGAGATGGAAGGGGAAATAGTTTTGGAATTCGTTGCGGACCTGATGTTTTTGAGGAAGGTGATGTGGAAACATTTTTCTGAAGCGGTTGATTCCACCTCTTTAATATATCCGCATTCGCCCACATTATTTTTCTGCACATCTACTTAACCTCCACGCTCCTTATATATTCCACCTTGCATCCTGTTCCAATAATGTTTTTATAGCTGTCACTATATGTGTATCCTGAGACGGATTCCATTAAGACAACAGCAGTTGCCCTCAGTTGATGACGCACTGTAAATTGATTATTTTTAATCAAGGGCGTATTATGTTATATTCATGCATAGTGTACTGGAGAATCTAAAGTAGCTTACTCCCTAAATTTTACAGTGGAAAATGATGACATTATGTCTGCCGTTCGTTATTTATTATCTCATCACTCCAATTTTTTAATGGAACGGTTCCAGCATAGCGTTCCCCTGTGTCTTCACCATTGTAAAAATATTACCAGCTAGATCCGACATTCATGATACATTCAGCTCGAAACCCTGGAAACTGTTCCAGAGAATTTTCTATAGTAGTCTGCGCCTTCGAATAAACAGATATGAAAACGTTTTCCCAAAAGCTACAAACTCCAAAAAAATCCCCCCAAACGGTACTATATTTACTGAGCAACGGCTATTTTGCGGATGAACTCACTATATGTGTTTGACTTTAGTTGACAGAGGACCTTCTGCTGAAACGCGGAGATCGAGGGAGAGAGGCTATACAACACAGTAAAAACCTTCGCCTTTTTCTCCGAGGAAGTCGGAGGAGGCAGAGGAGGACTCAGAACGGTGCTCACCATTTTCGCAGGACCAGTATTGAGTAGGAATCTCTCTCCCCGTTTTCCCGACGTGCCAACAGGTTCCAGCCTCCCGTACATGCATGTAGAACACTTTGCATCATGTGTTCACATCGCATTGTTACAAGTCCTCTGAATTCCTTCACTTGGCAGGGGGCGAAGGATTCTCTGATGGGGGTAGGGTACAATATTTGTTATACTCCTCTCCAACCAGACTGCAAACTATATCTACTCTGTGATACCTTGACCCCGGCTACCATCTTATCAACCAATTTAGTTTGTGAAGCATCAAAACTCTTATCCTTTGATCCACTACGGATTTTGTATTGTTGAGTGATTTTAACAGAGACGGATTAGAACACAGAGATGCGCATTATACAAAAGTTCTTAAGCTGAGTCCCCCTGCTGGCATCCCAATCATCATATGAAACGGCATGCCATTATTGTCAATTCTAAAATTACGCTGAGCGCCAGGCAGGGCGTAAGGTAAGGGTGTCAATACTACTGTAGATTTCACACTCTTTTTGGCCGATGCCAGCAATTTGATGTCTGTCAATGTGTACTGGAGCGTTCGTGGTTCAAGAGATACACAGAGACGTCCTCAAGAGCGCTCGCATATGCTTCCATGGTCTCCTCCTGAGCACAACCGTGTTCTGTTCCATACATACGAAGCTCTATTCTCTCTGACTTCACTGCTCTTCCTCCCGCAAGTGGGCTCCCTAATGTATTGGAAGGAATGTAGCTGTTACGTTCTTCCCTTGAAACAAGCAAAGGTACGTCGTCATGCATTTCTTCAGCCAATGAAGAGCGGAAGATGCGTGATACCGTGATCCCAGGTTTCGATGGCGACAGGGCTGATTCAATTTCATCATTATATAAAACTGTTTGCTTCGACCGACTTTCATCTTCCCAAAGTTTGATGAACTGTCGTCCGCGATCATCTTCATCACTATTTCCATGCCCAATGAATACGAACAGAAGCGTTTCGCCGAGGGTACTTTTAGAAATAAGTAACTTGAGCTCAGTCACTGTTCTCTGCTTGGTCGCCTCTGACCCTGCAATGCGACTGATGAGGACAGTTTCGAAACCTTCGAATTCAGGTTGGATGGCAAGTCGCCTGCGTAAATTTGCGAGGATTTTGTCTGTGTAGCTGGAGAGTTCGGGCCCCATGACACTCGGAGTACGCGATGAAATAAGTACAACTCGCTTCGACCCTTTCTCATAAGTGGACTCATTTGCTGAACGGTTGACAATTATCCTTGTAGTGTGATCATAAGCAAGTAGTTTGGAATATGAGGACTGCAGTCCAAGAGCATTGATGGCAACATCGGGAATCCATCCATTAAATGTGGTATCAGAATCCTTGTACGGTAGGTTCGCGGAAACCACACATGGTCCGTTTTGTAAGCGCGACTCCAGGCATCCACCTGGAGGAGTACCTGTATTTCCAATCATCACCCAGGAATCACGTTCTGTGAAATGATCGACGCTTAGACTTCCAAGAAAACGAAGTGCATTTCTACTGCCTTCGTCTAGTTTTTCGGTTGTGCCATCCGAAATTGTAATGGCGACCGAAGTATACAGCACAAGACCCTCAATCAGAGTAGAAAATTCTTCATTTGCCCTTGCGTTTCTCTCAAAGTCGAACGAATAAGTGCTTGGCTCAGTTCCACTCTTTGCTCCAAACACCGCCACATTGAGACCTTTTTTCGCAGGAACGTTGATGGTTTTTCCATTGAGGGTCATCATTGCTGTGCTTAAGCCACTTCCTGGCGACCTCAGCACAACATTCGAAACAGGAACCTCTCGAAGAAATTTCTTAGGAAACAAGCGGTAAATTGCTCGTCCTGGAGAATCACCACTTGAAGCAATAATTGATACACCCTGAGATATCAGTTCACCAATTCGCCCAACAAAAACCCAGCTTGGGCGGGACCCAGCATTATCAATGCCATTTTTTTCCAAGTCTGGTAGTTTCTCTTTCTTGCTATCTTGTACAGTCACGGCGACGATACACCGATCATTCGGGCATTTTATAAATGTTGGAAGCATAGCCGCATTCTCTGCAGCCAAGTAAGCATCCTGAGCCTTGTTCCCCAAAAGCATTCCCGTCTCAGGGTCAAAAACACAAGCGTGAACCCCACGACCGTCCTTTCCAACAGAAAATCCATTCACCTTGATGACTGCTGTTGAGTCTTGGTTGTCAACTCCAACAACTTCAGCCAGGATATCTATAAATGGATTTAACTTCCGAGGACTATCAATGCTGAACCAAGTTGATAAACATATGGCCGTGTGGTCTCCGGTATACTGTTCATGAACACTCCCAGGTGATGAGCCTTTTCTCCCCAAAAGGACCCAAGAATCACGGTAATGTAAGTCGTTGATATAGCGACTTCCTAAGGAAGCAATCGCGCGTTGACACCTATCTGTTAGCTTTGATTGGGCGTCTTCAAATACAACAACTGCTACAAGCTGACCTACGCCAAGCCCTTCGATGAGCGCGGCAAACTTGTCCGCTTCTGCAGCACTGGCGCCTGAATCGAAATTGTGCGATGACACAGGAATGCCAGTTGTTGGATCAATTACGACTGCACAGAGACCATGCCCAATGGTACCAACTGAGACTCCATCAATAGCAATATCCGAGGTTCCCCGCGACAGTAGGCCAGATGAATATAGAGACACAGAGAATCCATCAGAAGCACCGTTTATGGCAGCGACACCTCCATTGGATCCGGGGATGAGGTCGTAATAGACGTAACATGCTCTCGCGGAGCTCTGTAGCTCCGCAACGGTGCCGGTAGCTGCTCCTTTGAAACCGATGAGAGCATAGGAATTTCGGAAGCCTAGATCATTTGCATATTTGGCACCTAATGAGCGCAGAGCATCCCGTCCTTTGCCTGTCAATTTTTGTGCTGCATCATGCTTGACCATGATCGCTACGCAAGTACCAAGTTGCAGCTGCTTAACCCATGCCACAAAAGCAGCAGTATCAGTATCAGATCTTTGCGTATCGAATGACCTCACTTCAGAAACAGTACCGTCCGTAGAGATGACAGCCGCGTTGATTCCGTCCTTGTTAGGTATTGCTGAAACAACGTCACCTCCAATCCTGAGCTCTGCGATATTTCCGAACGAAAGGCCGGCAGACTTGGCACTAATCCTGATGCCATTAGATGTCAAGGCCTGAAGCGGCATTTGAGGAATATCCAAAATAGCTGCCCCCTTGTTTTTTGGGCTATATTTCTCAAACGCAGATCCAGGTGTGGCGCCGACCTGCCCGACCATACACCAACTGTCACGGAAGCCTACCTTGCGGACTAGGGTGCTCCCAAGCTGTTCGCAAACGAGCTTCGCACGTTCGGTAAGACCTCTGGAGGCTTCGAAGTATGAGACAATGAACACAAGACGCCCGGTAGGTAACGATTCCACGTAATCTGCGAACCGGGTTGACCATGCTGTGCTCGCATACGTATCATAGCCAGAAACATTGAGAACTTCTCCTGTCGTCTCGTTAAGAACAGCAATAGAGATACCACGCTTAGCTGTGGTAGGCTGCTTTGGAAGGCCAAGAGAGAAAACGCTTTGACCATTCACAAAGATATTGGCGGGCATCTTCTCTTCAGAACCAGCCCCTGTGAGAGAAACATCAATGTAGTTCGTATTTCGTTTATAGTCGTTCGAAACCATAATTGGAAGCGGAACCTGCAGCAGATTAACCACTGCCGCTCCAGTCCTTGACGGTTTGAATTGCTCGCGTGCCGAGCCAGCCTTGGCACCGACCTGTCCAATCATACACCAACTAGAGCGGTAGGCGAGTTTGCGAACATGGGAGCTTCCAAGCTTCTCACATACTGCAAGAGCTCGTTCTGTTATTCTTCTTTGAGCATCATCATTAACAGAAACGATAACAACGCGACCGGTGGGCAACGCATCCACGATATCTGCAAACTTGTTCGCAAGAGTACCACTCGCCGCCGTATCGAAAGTGTCCACAGACAAAACTTCCGCTGTATTTTCGTTGAGAACAGCAACGTTCAAACCCCTCGCGGGAACCTTAGCCTGCCCCGGGATCCCAAGAGTGAAGACGCTCTTGTTGTTGACATAGATCGAAGCAGTTTTACCGTCGAATCTACCATGACTCTGCACCCATATATTGGCGGTCGAACCTTCCGTGACCGGAGGCCTGGAACTTCCCAGAATTTGGCCATTAACAGATCCAGACATTTCAGAAACTTGAACGTTGTGGTCTGCGTCGACCGTGACGGCGATGTTCACCTCTCCTTCATAGCGAAAGTAAAATGTACCGGAGGCCGTCGCAGATGCTTGCGATATGGGGTATAAGGTACCGCCCATAGGGCGATCTGCCCAGACGGGCCGAACGCCTGGGCCATGCCAAGGAAGCATTCCAGATCCGAGGTCAGTGATGTGTAGGAGTGCGGCGGGACCCAGGTAGACGTTGGCGGGTTCAGCAGCCTGAGAAGTCTTCAAAACCAGCTCACAATTTCGGGAAATGGTTTGAAACGTAACGTTGGCACCGGCGGCTACATCAGTGGTGGTCTGACCGGGAGTGGCCAGCGGACGGAGTGTGAGGGTGGAGGAAGACCCATTGGTGATTTTGACGGAGAAGACCATCGCTATAGGCGAATGGTAGGAAGGAAGGAACTTTTGTGGTCTAAGGAAAGTGCTGTTCAACGTAATTGCCCTTGATGCAGACCTGTACGAGATGTCGTCCTGCTAAGTTTACCATTTTGATCGGGTTTCATTTATATACCTTGAGAAGGACCTTTACGTACTTGTAATACGACGGGAGATCTAGATGGGTCGAAAGTGGTTGCCATAAGATAGGATATTCTCCTCTTTGTTTCCCGTACCTCACCGTGGTGACTCAGACTGAAAACTTTACCCTCGAAATTGCAATGCTAGCTGGCTGGCTGTTGTCCGTGGAGGGGATCCGCCCTCCATCTTCGATATGGGAAATCCATTTGGCATGTTGATTGATAGATTTTAAGCATCATACTGACTAGGCACCACTGCAGAGCGCCTCTGTGACCAGAGCGATTATTGTAGAGTAGGGATCATCGCACTGCCCAAGTGTGCTTCCGGCCCCGAAATGAAATCACTTTTTCACGAATATCGGCACTTGATGTTTTGACAAGAAACCTAACCATTGTTTACCTTCAAGGAACGAAGTTCTATCCGGGTATCGAATCAGAGGGATACTGCTGGTTCCCCCTCATGTACTTTAAACAAAAATCGGGGGAGGACTGCCTGAGGTGCAACCTCCAAGAAATTATGATTTTTGTTCGGTTTCCTACTTCGACATAGGCTAGTTTTCAGTATCGTACAAAAAGGAACTTCGTTTTCGACATGAAGCAAACATATTCATATTGTAAGAAGAGAGCGCTGGTAATTCTCTGAGGCACCGTGCAGATCGAACAGCACAGGTGGCTCGTTTGGAAACCTTGCAGAAACAAATTGACGTACTGTACAGTATAATTCTTGTTTTGTAAGCCCTATATGGATGAGTGGGCACCTTGAGCTCACTGAGTACTGACACGTCTAGCTGCCGTGGTGGTATCATTGTCGCAGTTATTTGCGGTTTGCATGTAGTGAATTTCAGTCACACGCTCACGACCACATTCGATAAATACTTGTACCGTAGTGCTTACTGTGCAGTCCACATTGTTTAAAAAGTGAAGTCCTCCCGTAAAGCAAAAAAAAATCGATGTGAGTGATGGCTTTGTTCCGGGTACCCAATTTCTCTCTCATGTGGCACACATACGGTACGTGGGGCATATACAATGATACTATCCACAGAGGTATTCCATGCAGAGATACCTTAGAAGACTAATGATACCATTCAGTCCAATTCTCCTCCCAAACTCGGAGCATTATCGCATGCCTGGCAGTGAAAAGGTGGAGAATGAAGAGCAAATACGTTCATTCTAAGGCGAAAATGGCTGGGGGTCACTGAAGTAACAAATCTAGATGCAGAAAAGGCACATCCAAAAGGCGCATTATCTTAGAAGGGACACTCCACATAGGTGGGAAGCACTTCCAGTGGTGCCCCAAACCAAATGCAGCGAAAGTTTGAAGGTCAGTCTCAAAAAAAGTACCCAAGGGCACTCGTGTACGTTTTCACCTAGCCCGAGGGAGCGATATTTGCTGGAGTGCCATATCACGTCCCGAACGAAGCGAGCGCGTGATCATGGCACTCCGACAAATATGCACCCGAGTGGCCAATGGTGATAACAAGCTTGTCACCGTGTAAGTAAATGACGACAGGGACAGGGCAGATATCGATATATGCCCTCCTTACAGTGTTGATATTGATATCTGCCTTCCCAGCCGGGTGACAAGCCAGAAGATCACTCGTTCCGAGATGACTCATCTTGATATCACTCGTCATGAGATTACTCATCCGGAGATCACTCGTCAAGAGATTACTCATCCGGAGATCACTCGACTTCCAGATATTTTGTAATCTTTGGCCCGCTAGTGTGTTAAAATTCTTTACGTACTGTAAAAAGAATTAATCCCATAGCATATGTTTTTCTATTTTATTCGGCCAGTGATAGCTCACGGATGCTCCGTGTGACTCAGACTAAAATTACATATTAATTCACGTATGTGCCGTAACATGCCGTCGTCCTCACTGCCATATCGTATGTTCCTCGTTGGTACAGTATCACAGCATTTTTAAGGTGCTATGCATGTAATGCAACGTGAATTAATTAATTTAGGACAACCAGGATAGATAGTAAGGAATAGACACCGATGAGTGTAGCGAATCCAGCCCGGAAAGACTACTTCTGGACGAAATCCACGTTTAGCGGGTAATTTAGGCAACTTTGACCCCCACTATCTCTAAGATTGTTAGTGGTATAAGTAGGAAGATCGATCAGCTCGATCCTCACCACCAAATAGAAAAGCGAACGGCAACCTTTTATTTCAACCGTAAATTCAATTACATTGGATATTCAACCTAAAGTCTCTTTGAGGCGTTTCAGCAAACTGCAAATTACAACCATTTTTCAACATCAACTGTAACGGCTGCGTTCCGCATTTTGAGACCGAAATTTCAAACGTTCATCAGCCAGGCCTTCGAACTCTAGAGTTCAGAACCACGCGTGGAAGCACAGGACACTTGTGGTGGTGGTCCCTGTCGTCATTTTTCTCCTACGCTTACTGGCCATATGTAGTGAGAGGTGTTCCTTTGGTAACTTGGAGTATAGTTCCAGATGTGGGAGATTTCTATTCGAAACTCCGGGATCGGTGGTTGAATTGCTACGTTACAAAGGGGAGTTAGCTCTATGATGTTTTCAATGGAGAGCGTGAGTTTTTGTAGATTAGTCTCGGTGGATGTCGTGTTTTATTTTCAGTAGGTGTCTCCGCTCAATGAAAATCAGCCCTTTGAGATGATTTGCTTCTAGCCGGAGTGGTGATCATTCTGACACTGCTTCGTGCAGTTGTCGGCTTGATGCGCTAATCGATTCCCCAAATTTGCTGTATCGGGTTAATAATCATACCCCGGAGTGCTTCCGTGGTGGAGGTGGATATGAACTGTAGGGTTCTGGTCTTTTGATGTATTTTGTCCTTGTTACCAGTGTAGTGGTGGTCTGTGGGGCTGCGGGGGATTCCTGACGTAGCAGTTTGATAAATAAGTTATAGACAACGGCGCGATGCCTTTCCAAGGCTTCTGGTGTTTGGATGAATATGAGAAGTTTTTGTCGGTAGGGCGTGGGAAGGGTTCCCATTTTCATCAATTTGGGTTTGAAAATGGGGGTGTCCAGTTTTTCCTATTCAGTAATTTCTCCCCTGGCACGGTTGGAGCACAGCACACTCATACTTGATGATGGGGAAGATTACCAAGAATCTCTACCCCTTCAATTTCATGAAGTACCGATTGCGACGGATTCCGAACGGCTGACAGTGCAACTCCGTATTATGGATCTGCCTCATATGGTACAAGTGGGGATATCCTTTGAGAAATAGTTACAATCAATTAGGTCATTACGAATCTGACTAATTAAATGAGGGAAATCTGACTAGCTGAGTGAACGCTGAGAGGGGAGATAGATCATCGATCGGCACCGACGAGCACCCTCAACTCTCCCTTTTTCGGAAAACAAGAGTCCCTTTGACGCCCTCTAGTCTGAGGTAGTAACTAGCGCAGGGCTTGGAGTTCTCCCACTCTAGGGATAAAACGGACGTTTTCAGCTTCTGGCTCTAAATTTCCCGTTCTGTCCGAAACCCCTCTAAATTGGGTTATCCCCTAACCGTCCGGTCATGTACCTACGAAGGTGATACTTCTAGCCTCTATTATTTACAGAACGTTTCTGGACACCCTCCGGATACTACTGTCCCTAGTACCCGGTAGCGGTGGGGCGGTTGATGTTGTATTTCCTTCGATTCCAGGGCTGGGAAGTTCTGGGGTGAGGGATATGCGGGAGGGCTCTCGTCAGTGAGCCGGCGGTTGGAAGACCCAGGGTTTTAGCTCTGGCCTCTCTATCCCTTACTTTTCC
>JAUBNZ010001864.1:0-10317 GCA_032355485.1 Bonnemaisonia californica | reverse complement strand
CCCACTCACAGATGGCCGTAAAGGTCAACTGTGAAGGGGGAGGCTTGTGTTACCTCGAACCCAAGGACGTTCTCTATTAGAGACGCCAAGTCCGGCTGACAAATGGGGTCTGTGAGATAGTTCCCGGCGAAGACTTCACAGTCCTTCAGTGAAGGCCTGCCCAAGGAAGGAGACTTGAGCTGGATTGGTACGGACTACCGGAATGTGGATCCCCCGCGACCAAATTTACCCCCGATGGGCACACGTGTGCGAAGAGGGAGCAGGCAGCTTACACCGTTGCACTCACAGGGGCATTCCAGTGCCCCGGGTGCAGCTCTGCGGGCCCTGAGCCCCCACAGCCTATCCTGCCTCCCTTGCCGATGGGCAGCCACCGTGACTCGTGGCCTCCCATTAAAATACCGGCGGCAAACCCTTCACGGGTCGGTACGACACAGCCAACAACCAGCCACCCTCCGCAGGGCAGCGGTGGAAGGTGGACTAAGCAACTCTCTGTAAGCCACGAGTGCAGAATGTGTTGCCGCCCGCCAGCCGTTACAATAGGCCTAATTTATATATATATATTATTAGTGTAAGCAAGGGAAGTTATAATAGCATTTAAGGGATTGGTTAACACAGCTACCGAAGTAATTAAAGAGTCAGTGAGACCTCCCCCTTTGAACTTGTAAGTCAACTTCGGGGATCAGCACCCCTCGCGCCGTTCTCGACTACCTTCTACTCACGAGGAAGACGTTGGCTCTTTTCGCACACAGCGTGGGTCTACTTCCCCTTCTAGTGCCCTACGTTCACCACACAAACTGTCATCTTCACGGCGCCCCACACGTGGGGCGTCGATAGCTTGAGTTTTTCCTATAAATCCCCTTTTGCCCCAGCCCGACCACTTCTGTTGCCGTGCATAGCTATACTATAGGTGAACTACCTGTCATCCTAAGGGAAGGGCAGTCCGGTGGGTGACCTCTGGAAGACGCTCCACGGTCAACCCTTGCCACGACCGTTGCTCACCGTGGTTAAGCGGGCCCTCCACGTCGGCAACCCTACCCCACCCTTTCGGGAGAGGCAGGGCTGCTAGTGAAAGCCTCAGTACCTCCCAGCCCAGAGTCCGTATGATTTCATTTGCTCTACTTTCCCATCACTGCCGGCTACTAGGGACACTAATTTCCTGAGGGTGTTCAGTCGTTGTTGTGTAAATACTATATCCACGGATTATTTGACCGTGGGAAAGCCGGGAAGATGAAAATGGGAGTGAAAGGCTGTCCCAGTGACGGGACAGTTGAAGGTCAAAAAGATGGGAGAGAGTACTCCGTTGTCGACTTCACGTGGGTAACCTAGCTTGTTTCCCCTTCCTGGAGAGGAGAACGCATTGCCGAAGCGCCGAAAGTATTTTTCCCGGGCCCTTAGACCGGGGAAGAGGCCAGCATTTGAGGCCTTCCATGGAAAGGCTGTCCTGCGAACGGGTTGACCTTGAGGTTGAGTCGTCCCTTTTCCGGTGACGACGAAGAAATAGGTCGAAGGGAGAGCGATCCACGAGGACTGAGAGCCAACGGGAGGGCTAACGTAGCCCGTTTTTCCCAATCGTGGGGTAGAGCGCGGAGGTAGGCTCGGGTAGTTTCTGTTCACTCCAAGGCTGCAAATCGAGGGGGAGCCTCGCGTATTCGTTTATGCTTTGGGTCACTTCAATAAGCGGAGTGGTACTTATACACGTTTTATATAATTACCCCCGTTATAATATTTAATAATAAATGTTACAAATAGTCCTCATTAGCCAATCCGCGGGCTACTCCGGAGCCCGCTGAACATCATTGGATAGCAAGGATTTTTACGTGCCCTTCTTTCGGACTGCCGAGGTATTCATTAGTTACAAAACAACAAAACTTCAGGCCACCCTGGAGAGTGGAGGTTTTGATAGTTAATGCTCTCCAAAAGTTAGTAATTTACGCTAAAAGAATATCATGTACGTTAAGATGCGGTTAACGAATCATCTTGCAAAATTGTGATGTACAGAAGCCCCGGCAGTCTTAGGCCAATCACAATACTTCGCCCAGGCACCATCCATAGTGGGATGGTGCTATTAGTAAAATTAACCACAGGATTACCGAGAGAGCTAACAGTTTTGGTTACACTTAATACACCCCTCCCTATACCGGAAGGGTTGCTTTTTCATAGTAATGGTGTCCTTTCGGTTAAAGATGGGTTATGAAATAATTTTATCCGAAATTGTGTCCGCAATGCTGCACCCTGCAGTGGAGTTATCGTATATCGTCAGTTTCAATAACCTCCATCGGGTGCTGACAGGGAATACAGCAGGGATTGCACCTAGTAAACACCTCCCTATTACAAGGAGGGAGTTTCTTACTGTAGTCCCGTCGTTTGGTTACTTGTTCATGTTGTCGAAATTATATCCCTCGTATTCGGGAAGAGTGCGTATTGGTTTGACACCCCCTGACAGTGGGGTGTCATTCAATATTCCGCAGTGCCCTTTAATTAGTTCCTTAATTTAGGCCAACCTTTTATTTTTTCACCCCAATTTTGGGGTGAATACCAAGTCCAATGGTGTTGATTTGGCACCGTCGGACATATACCGTTCCCTCTCCGTAATGGCGAGGGAAAGTCGTCAGGCCTTCCGATGGCCCGTCTCCTCCACCCGTCATCCAGGCAGCTAATTGGGTTGTTGGAAGAGACAGGCCACCCTTCCTGTGGGAAGGCCTCCCTGGTGTAACTTCTACCAACCTCAGGGTACTACAATAAAATCTTCTACAGACTATTTCCGTGTGCGTGGTACGGCCGATCTCCCATTTCAAGAGCTGGCGGCTCTTGATCCAGATCATTGGTAGTAAATCTCCCCATTTCTTGCGAATACTTCTACAGGTTCCCCAAACGTACAAATATTAACAGACAAGGTGATGAAAAGCAAATCTGAGGTTGTGCGATAAGACAAAATGGCCAATAAAAAACCCCTACGTGCATCTATGGGAAGTCCATATGCAGTGGGCCAGAATCTGCCTCCTGCCCCGTCACCAGGCTACGTGCATTTATTGCAGTTAGGTCCTCTCAAATGATGCTTGCAATAACCATCTAAGAATTTTAGAGCCTAGTTGTCTATTTAAGAAGATAAATTTAAGGAAGGCCTCTGCTTAAACGCAAATCCATTTGATTCAGTCGACCTTCAAAGAAACAAAACAGGAAATAGGTATTCCATAGTAAGTGCTACCTACCATTTTGAATGCAAGTGTTTCCACCCACAATAATTACAGTTCAGAGGCTACATGGGCACATTTCCAGAATCGACCTCTAAGCTAGACTTACAGCACATTTCGTAGCAGAGCGATAAAATCTACAAAACTTATAAGAAGACCCAGACCCGAGTGGCAAACCAGAACATCCTCATCATGACAAAAACACCAAAACACCACCAAGTTGAGCTACCAGGAATAAGTAAACGCAGCTCCGGTCGCCGCCATTTCCATGCATCAGTCAGCAAGTTATGTTACCGTAATATACCGACATTTCGTATCACCCATTTTCTTACCAAATTCTATCCATTTCATCACTTCGAGTCAAAAAGGGGTGCACTTTTTTGGAAACATCTGGGCCTTAAAATTTCAGCACCCAATCAAAACATTAAGACTGCCAGCTTTGGGCGACTTCAACCAATTATTCTTGGGCACTTTTTTGGAATTTTTGCCAGTCATATTTCTTTTATTTTTTGGATTTTTTGCAAATTTGCCCAAACGCTTTTTTCAATCTTTATGAGATCTTTATTTAGAAATTTTTACGGGTATCAGTCATTCACTTCCTGGAAACGTTTCCGCAGAAAACGTTTGCTGATCTCGCTCATTCACATTTGCAAACTTTTTGGCAACTGTGCGGATCTCAATCTTTCAAAAGTTTGAGAATCATTTGGCAATTTGCCAATATCATTTTCAATTTTTTTAGATAGGCGCGGCCAATTCAGCTCATCTCATATTCCAATTTATTGAATTTTTGACGTTCTCTCCAAAGGCATTTGAGTTCACTGGTTTGAAATATTTATCCGAAAAATCAAAGCTTGAATAATTATGCAATTTGGGGATCCTAAAAGTGCTCAATTTACCTTGCCTCATTTCTTGGAAATCAATATTTAACCTTAAGGGCACCTGTTACTATAGGTTTTTGAAATCATTTCTCTTTTCTGAATTTTGAGTCACTTGCTCCGATTGGTATAAATCTAGTATTATAACCACTCAGAGGAATACCAGCTCATGTTTTATAAGTGTTTAATGAAGAAATCAATTTAAAGCTAATGAATGCATGCATATTTTTAACATTCTCTCTTTCCTGGCGTTAGCCATATTCTGGATAAATTGTTTAAACCATAAAGATTGCCTAAATTATTTTGATGGAAGAATACTATATCGTAGCCAAGTACCAGAAGCATCTTCCAATACATTTAAGAAAAAAGAAAAAACATGAAAGAAAAGAATGATTGAAAAATGAAAGAATGAAAGATTGTTAAAAGGAAAATTTGGAAATTTGGAAATTTGGAAAATAAGAAAATAAGAAAATTGAAAAAAGAGTAACTCACATCTGATTTAATTGTTTTTCTCTGAGATATAAATGAGGTGTAATTTGTAACCACCTTTTCCCTATCTTATAGTGGGAAATAAAAGAACGTCGGTTCAGCGCATTTTACTGCACTTGCTGCACCAGCGCCATGCTTCCTCAGCGCTTCTGCACCTGCTGCTCCATCGGTACTCCCCAGCAGCCGTCCATTTGAAGAACCAGCCCAACCCCCGGCGGAGCGTTCCGCCAATCCGTGATCACTCTTTGCAGCAGCTCTTCGGCAAGGAAAACGATATTTTTCGTGAAGGAATCAGCGCCACAAGAACAGGTACTGCTAAATCTGCGAAGTAACTTCATGACCCTTGAACGCCTATGGGTCCACCTGAACTCCGGCGGGGACCTGCCTGCGAAGTGGGAGATACATGACCAGCGAGTTGGCTATAACTGTGATATCTGTCAGAACTATGCCTTCAACTCCTAGCACAATCTCGACGCTCATATCAAGGGCAACAATTATAACCAAAAGCGTGGATATCAGGAAAATCAGAAAGCCAGAGCAGCAATTAAAGTAAGTTTTTGGAATCGCAATATTTACAAACCTTTGTTCACTTCTCATCTCAAGCGTTGAAAACTGCCCATACTACCTCCCACCCAGATAACTGTTCCTCATTGAAAACAGAAAAGCCAATCATAGAGGTTAAGTTCCACAACACTGAAGGACGTTTTTTATTCCTGCTCCGAGGCCGGAAGAGTGGATGAGCAAGTGCCCTATTAATATCGGTGACCAAAACTCGCGCCCGCTCCCCCCACGGATGGATCACCGCTGCTTCGCGGTACCCCGGGCTAGACAGCCGCTCCCCATTGATGCAGACAGACGCAGCCACAGTCCCGACCAAGGTGCAGCCCTTACACGTGTCTGACCGAGCAAGAGTTACATCCCAATGCCACCGTACATCGATGTAACGGCGACTGCACGACCGCGACAAAAGCGTGGACGGCCAACTGGTACAAGTGGCACCCCTTTCGAAAAGTACACCCATACTTTGTGTTAGGTACACTTGAGGATAGATGTAGATACACTAGACTTTACTGATACACCAGCTACGCTCTTACAGTACTGGCATGCATTACGAAGCATTGCAGTAAGTGCTTAGCACACCCTTAAGTACAGTCGGGAAACCCGGCCGACGATCAGTAAAGAGGCAAGCAGCCTTGGAGGTAAACCAGAGACCTAAATCCTGACGACTAGTGCTGTGCTTCGCGCCAGCTCGCGACCGCGTGTTCGTTGTTATTACCGCTTGCTAGCGCGCGTGTGTATTTGTCAGCATACTGGCTTCTGGAGGTTATGCTATTACAAGGGTTCTCTACGCAGAACCCCTGGCATCTGCATCACGGCACCCCCCTGCATTCCAGATTGTGACCTATGCGATTACTCGCCTCATTCCCAATTCCCCCTAGTCCGCTCCCCAGATCCCTCTTTCCCTAACTTTATCACCGCTACCGTGGTACGAGGGATCTGTCCGGGACCGTTTCCTCGCCGTTTACCCCAACAACAAACCTTTCCCGGACCATGACAGTCTTCCGATTTTTCTGGCCCAACATTGGTATCTCGACCTAGAAGCTGGAAGTATGGAAAAGCCCTGTCCTACAATTCAAGGAGAGTAGTAGTACTCTTCGTCGCGAGCTAACCATGTTCTCGTGCCTATGGTCTACAGGTCAATGGAAAAGTCGAGGTCGACAGCAGCCGCTTGGTTGGGAATCAACCGGTCGTAAAGAGGCATCCCCGACCGATCCACAGCGCAACATCTCGCTGGCTCGTCCCGGACGAGCACCCGTCGACAGACGTAAAACACCCCAACTTCCCCTTTTCCCCTTATGCCTACAAATGTTTCCTGCCCAGACCCGCAACCGGCCGACGCCGGGAAAAATATCCCTCCACGCCCGTCGAACCTCCCTGGTGTACGGACGAGCTCCCAAGCATCGCGAGACCGATCTCTGCCACTGGGAAACGCCTCAATCTCGCAGGCCATGGCGAGCCCGGACACACCAGCTGAGGTGGTGTCGGCCCCGCAACTACTTGCCCCTATCCCTCACAGCCCACGGGACCGTCCGGATTCGAGCGCCATGGGTGTTCACCCTCCGACCCCGCAGATTGCAGCCCTGCCCGCATCCCCCGCCGCGTCTCATCAGGTTCAGGGTCCCGCTTCTCAAATCGGGACATCAGCGCCGTTCCCACCGCCATCGCAAGCGCTTTCTTCCACCGGCATTTACCATCTCAGCGTCCCGACACCAACGCTGCTGCACCCGCATGCCTTCTTTCCGCCCTCCTACTCACTTCTGCGCCAACAACCGGTACCACTATTGTGGTATGATATGGTGCGGAAGCTTCGAGGGCGGACCAAGATCCCGAACCTTCAGCCCCGGTTACGATGAATCAAATACGTGAAATCGTTCAGGAAGAAATTCCCATCGCTGTTCATCAAGACCGCGTTGACGCCTGGCGGCGAAACGGGAGCATGTGATTTCTCGCCGTGACCGAGGCCGCCATAGACGAAGTGATCCCAAAGCTCCAGGCCTTCATCAAGAACGAGCTAGAGCCCCGGCTACCGAAGAAGTCCGAACTCTCGGAGTTGCCCAGTTCTCGGACCACTGCGCCCCACGGAGAAAGGCGAACGCCTGTGGAGCGGGCGCCTCACACCTGGCTTAAGAACCCTGCTTATTCGAAACCCGCGATATATGTAGTACACTCAGGATCCTGCTGACAGTTACGAATACTAAAATGCCCCGTTTCGGGAATCGAACCCCGAGACCTCCAAAATTCATGTTTTGTTGCTCTAACCACTGAGTAACCGGGAGACACCAGCTGATGGTAATTGCTTGCAATAGCGCTCTTGTACCACAATATAAACGGGAACGGACCATGCTATCCGGGGTTGGACAAGATCACGCCTCTGAATGAGTTGTTCAACACCGCGCTGTACTACCGTTTCTACGGGCTCCTCGACATCGACCCGGTGTTCGACGGATAACTTGCTGCGGAGTTGGCTTAGATAGCGAAGCGCATGAAAAACTGCATGCAGGTATCTGCTTTTACCGGGAAGGACGGCATCGCGGTACTTTATTTCCTGAATAAGTACGCTAGCAGGTGCCACGAAACTGGACTTTCGGAAAGCGTGGCGTTACCCCTCCTCAATTATTTTCTCACAGATAACGCCTGGTAGTCGTTCCTCACCTACATGTTCATACGTTCAGGGTATTTGCGCCACAGTGTCGATTCCATAAGATCTTACCCCGAGGCCGTACATTGATGGCTACTAACCTACGCTCGTGACAGCGAGGTCTCTAGGGCTTATAGGGATGCTTCCCACATGACCCAAGACTCGGCGGAGACGGCGGAGTAGTTTGCGACTCTTCTGCGGAAAAGGGACATCTGTTGAGGCGAGGTTTTCGCGGAGCGCACATAGGTTTCAATCTTCGATGGTGTTCGCTGTCCGTACGCTCAACATGTGGTACGCAAAGCGCTCTCACGGAAGTCAAACCTCACCTTCCGCGAGCTGGTGCAGATGGAGAACAGCTACGGGGATACCCACCTCGCGAACCAGCGTTAGCTGCAGGTTTCATCGAAGGCCAGCCGAAAACACACTCTTATGATTGACCCAGTAGATCAGAGTCACCACGTGTTGGCGGTGCAGGCCGAAGACGGCTACTAGGGCTAGTTTCCAAGCCCCAGGCCGGACCGCCAATTCCGCTACCCGACGGCGCGCCTGTCCTACCCGCCGGCTCGCACTGATCACCAACCTCCCAGAGGTGAGTTACCACCTGAAACGCCCGGGAACGTCCGTCAAAGTTCCCGATCGACTCCGAGCAGGGGTACACGTTCTACGTATTTTCGTACTCCGCGCTCGCGCGACCCTTCCCCGCGATCGCCGTCACCACGAGGCAGCCGCCCATCTCCCAAGCCCTACAGGGCGCACATCCCCAGGGCTTGCTACTCCCCGTCGACAACACAGACAGAACCGCCGGACACCTCGCGAACTGCAGGGCTGCGTAGCCTCATTTGCCGATTCTTCGGGCGTTTGATGCTCAAATGCCTGGTCCTAACGGAGGAGCAACGCAGGATCATGCACCAGATGCACACGAACGCACGTTTTACCGCTGTGGAGCTCAACAAACAATGCAAAATTCAAGTGTACGCCGTCGAAGGAATGCCTCATCAGGCTCTGGATCCACCCGACCCGGGTCCGCCTAACATCGTGACACGGGATTAAGCCCAACCGACTTATCTTCAACCGGTCAGGCCACCAGACCACCCCGTCGTTTATACTTCGGAAAACGTCCCGGAGGGTGTGTAACGGGTGAACCACAGACTCCTACCACTTGCGGGAAGAGCTCAGATGCGTCAGTATTCGTTACCGACACGCAAGAGTCAGGACGGGACCCTGTCCCCGTCCTGAAGAAACCCATTGAGATAAAACTGTTTTCGTCAGCCGTCTCGAACTACAAGATCGAGACTCTCATCGGTATCAACCACCAATCTTTGCACTTTCATCATTCGGTGTTGGTCCCAGCTCTGGCACTGACCTGATTCGGGAATGAGCCCTGTGTGGGACAAAAGTACCCCTCTCTAAGTGACTAGAGAGTAGTTTCGAAAGCTGTCGTACGGGTGAAAACCGGGTAGGACCGACAGCTCCACGGAGTTCGGATAGTCTTGACTGAACACGGCGGTGCGTAAGGGAAGCAAGGTAGACGGTGAAGGGGGTTGAGGCCAAGTCTCCAGCGGGAGCGGTAGCGTGGTAGGGCGGAATAGGTACCCACCAGAGGCTACTATGCTAGGGAGATAGATGCTCAGCGGAGCTTATGTGCAGAGGGACACTCGTGCAAAAGGGGGTTCTAGGTCCTGGGACACGCGACAGTTGAGGACGGAGAGACTGGGATCGGCCACGGGGAGTTAGGAAAGTCGCAAGCGTGCGTTGGTGCGTAGGCGAAGAGAGCAAAGCGAGCACGCTGAGGGTACGTTGGGCTGCCAAACTCGACCTCTGCTTTCTAACCCTGAATCTGCTGACTCTCTACTGTATTGTGGATGCAACCCTAATCCTTACTTAAGTACTATATCTTACAGGACCTCAACTGGCCCTGCGGGGGTCACTCGGCCGTTGTGGTCCCAAGTGACTAAAATCTACACGTGGCAGACGTTTGTGTCTTATCATAACTAACTTAGCTAAAAACTAAAAATTGCATTGATGTACGCCACCCCGGGTATAGCACACGTGTTCCTCATATGCCAGGCGGCATCTGCGAGTTTTGGAGGACTGACTAGGTATCGGTACCTTTCTCGACCCTTCCCCTCGTCCGCTGACGTTATTCTGGGAAAATCGGCGATTTGTCCAGAATATCCCTCTTATTGCCTTGGCACCGTGCTCCTGCAAGTATAAGCCGACAATCACGTCGGCGACCTTTCACGACTGCCATCGGGCGCCCTTTCGTCACGTTAGTTTTCCAATGGTGGGCTCACCGACTCCTTCGCGGCCTGTCTCGCGTACTTCCACTCCACGGGTCTTATCGCAAGACCGGGTAGTTCCCGCCCTTTCGAACTTCGTTGACAAGCCTGTCGAAGCGACCCTTCCGCTCCACGATGCCGTCTCTTCTAAACCCGTCTCTCAGTCGACCGTTCGCACTGCTCCCCTGACCAATAGTATGGGTTTCCTCCCAATTTCTATGCGAACGGATACGTCATATCATCCTGCTGGATATGGACTCATCACCCTGGGGGAATGGGCAGTC
>JAUBNZ010001863.1:0-10325 GCA_032355485.1 Bonnemaisonia californica | reverse complement strand
TCGTCAGCCCCCCCTCTGGCCCAATTCGCCCATGCAGGACTTCGGCTTCCGCCGGGGTGTGGGACGCGAAAGCAGGGCGCAAAGAATTGGGGGGCGATGGCCCCCCAAGTGACTTGGAACAGGAAATAATTAGTAAAACATTCGAAACCTCAAGCCATGGGTTTTCTATCGATAATAACGTCATGCGAGCATTGCAGGCCAGGATCTCAGCAGACGGGCGCTCTGGATTCTCTGGCGGTGTCCCCTCTGATGCTGCTCTCAAATAGTTTAGAGCTCGCAATCGCACTCTCACTTACAAAAGCGCTGAAAATGTACTTCCCGTTCAATTGGCCTCTGAGAATCTTGAACATGTAAGAAGTTTGAAACAATTTCTTAAGCAACTCGCAGAGAAACATGGAGAAATGGCTTTTGAATCTCAATTTAAGGATATTGAACCACCAAGTACACTAGTCGGAGGTCACACGCCGTATACAGACACTTTTTCTATCGGTGAAATACGTTATATGGAACGCCGTACTGCCGACCGGAATCTTGTCGAGTGAATCAATGAATTAACGGACGGAAGAACTAGGCATTCAAAAGCTTTTGCAGAGATTGAGTTGTTGATGCATTCAAGATACACAATCAACAACATCCTTTGTTCAGTAGGAAGTGTGAACCAACGACTGACACAACCAAGTACTCGTAATTTTATTCTGTCTGCACGTAATCAAGCTTATTTAATGACCGTGGAGAAATTACGCCAATCGTTGGAGGAACGAAGAAATCGTCGTGCAACCAGCGACAGCCGTCGGACTGGTTTTTCGCAGCGAGCAGCCCATCCTGCTGTCAGCTACACAGTTGTGCCACAAAATAGCACACCTCCTCCCGTGCCGCAGGCCAATGAGGGCCACTTGGAAATTACCGTCTCAGACAGTGATGATATACCTGCTGCGCAGTGGCCTCGCCGAAATAGACAGAATAGAGAACAGACGCAAGTACTACAGATTGAAGGTGTGGAGGGCGAGGCGGTCTCAGGTCTCATGGGGTTGTCTGTGATACAATCTCGGACGTCACTTCCGTTAACCCGTGGGCTAAGGAAGGCAGCCCGTACACATGGCGATAGTGGCGCACCGGGCAGCGCCCACGTGTGAACCCTGTCCAGAAAGGTAAGCTGCGAGTCCTCCATTGAGTACCGTAGTGTCACCTCTGACACCCTGTCCCGGAGTGGCTCTCGTGGGTATCCCGGAATATCGTAGCGCCGATTTAGAAAGTATCTAGAAGATAATAGAATTAGAGTAATTAGCTTACAACAGTGCGGTATAAAATCCGCGAGCATACTTAACCAAGTTGCTCGCGGCCGACCTAAAAGATAAAAAGGCAAGCAACCTTCGGCCCTAAAACTTGTCAACAAGCTACCGGCTCCCGCTACGGAATTCCATCACCGTCCGGCCCAGCTCGCGCGCCCATTGAACTTGCCTCATCCCCTTGCTTCCCCTTTTCCCTCGGGACGCCCCTCCCCCTCTCCCGGTTACTAACTTTCTATATTCCGAACGGACTTTTTGTACGACAATGTCGTAGCCGCGCTAGATTGAACGGGTTAGTCTGCTCGAATGTCTCAAATTGAGCCTGAAGGCGAGACAAGAACCATTCCATCCAAAATTGCTTCCTTGATTTTACTTCTAAAAAATAAAAATAAACAATATCCATGGCACCGTAAGTGTCCCAAAACTACCCGACGAGAGAGATACCTCCGTACATATGATAGCAAGCTACACCGCTCACTCTAATTAGTGTCACACGCACTATTCACGAACACCGGTTTTGGACCCATCTTACCCAATATAGAGTCAGTGAATCTAATTTGGAATATACACTAATTGACGTCAGTTCCAATATAGTGTATGTGATACTAAATTTGAATGGACTAATTAGCGTCAGTACTGGAAAAGTGAAAGTCGGCCATTAGAGGGTTTAAGAAAAAAATGATTTACGTTTGCGGTTCATTTGAGTTGTAACGTAGTACACGTGGCTGATGTAAGACGATTAATTGAAGAGAAGCCGTGTCGTTTTTCGCTTGAGACCAGCGTCAGCGAAATAGGAAAAAAACACCGGTACGGCCACTTTTCTCATATGGCGCATAGGAAGGGGATACCGTTCGGGCCAACTTAGCGTTGACGCGCCAACACTTTCCCGTGATGGCACCTCGGCGTTATCAATATGGCGACGGTTATCAACGATGAATCCGGCCATACAGCTGCAAGAACTGGGGCACAAAATACAGCGACGCCTACCACAACGTCTAACACAACTACAAACGGAAACTCTAGGAAACGGCGCATTCGGTTTTCAAATGCGTGTGACATACTACTCCTTATGGCGGCGACAGCGGTCGATGCGCACCTAGCTCATCATGTAGAAGCGCAAGCAATGTTCGAAGAAGCACTTGGTTTGTTCAAAGCTGCTTTTCCTGAAGGATATTTCGAAACCGTCGCCACACCGACTTGGAAGATCCTCAACGATCGATTTAAGAAGACTCTTGGTGATTACCGCGAAGTGTCTAAGAATAATGCCGTTGCTTCTGGTATTATAGAGGTAAGGGGAGAGCGCGAAACGTTAATAGGTGATATCATGCTCGCGGTTGATGAGTGGGAGGAGGTAAAGAGGGCCGAGCGAGATGAGGGAACTAAGCTCATTAGACGTCTTATTCAGGCTGGTGAGGAGATTAGAGCTCGCGCAGTTTCGAGGGTTGAGGTGGAGGTGTAGGTGGAGGCAGCGCAGATAACGCGGGAGGTACACCTGAGAAACAAGACTGGAAAAATCGCCCGCTTTCCTGTGACTCCGATGACGAAGACCGAGCCCTAATGGGCGAACATATCAAATCCCGCAGGAATTTCGAGCAAAAGCGCGTAGAAATAAATATAGGAAAGGAGACTGGAGTTCGAGATGAAAAGGGAAGACCAAGAGGATTTTCGCCTGGAACGAGCACAAGAAATTGACTTGCGTCGCGTTGCTGAAGACGAGAAACGTGTTGAACTTGAAGCTAATCGTCTCGTTTCAGATAGGGAAGAACGAAAAGGTGCAATTGCAGAGCGCAAAGAGGTTTTGTCTGTGCTTGGAGCTCTAGTAAGTAAACTGCAGTAAATGTGTTTTACGGTTGTTTGTGTGGCTTTTCTTTAACGAAGAAGTTTGCGTGTCTGCCCTTCTTCCCTTCGCAATTGACCACTTTCACGGGACGCATCCAGTTGCCCTTCGCCTCCTGCACTTTTCGGCCAACGCCGTGCCTCCTGATGAGTCCGATTGAAGCGAGGACGCACGGCGTCTAGAAAGGCTCGGTGGTTTGCTGAGAAAATAACTCCCTGTCTGGCCGCTTCCGTGATGAAGACACACCTTTACATTCCAAAGCAAGGCTGCTTCCTTGTAAGTTAATTCAATGGGTGACTTTCGAATATGAAGCATCCGTTTGTAGTCTTGAGAACACCAGATTTGTTTGAGACCTTTATACGTCCATTCAACGGCCACTCTTACAGAGCTCATGGTCTTTTCATACAACAGCTGCTCAGTAGTTGTTGTACTACGTTCAAACTCAATCTGCAACCACACCCTTAGCATGTATGCTTCATCGCCGTAGAAGCAGCACTTCTTCTCATCGATGCATGAAGTTTTTTGAAATACTTGGTCTAGACGACTCTGTCGGTAAAGTGTCATGTCGTGACGTATTCCTACTTCAGGGCCGTAGAGATAAAACATAAGCAAATCGTGCGTGGTACCCGTTTGATATATTAGGCATTAGAACCTTTTATGTCCAGATTAAGAGACTCGCTGTAAGGTTCCCGCGCCTCCTGTTTTGTTCATTTGTATCTTCGTGCAGTCTATAGACCCAACACAGTTGTCCAGTGGAGCTCCTTTTTGGTGAATGGCTTCCGCGTATAACGCAGATCGTTCCGTCATGAGTTCAGATCTGAAATTTTGTAGTAGTTGTCCTCTCGCATCTATACAGCACTCTATAACCTTCCAGAAAACCTCACAAACTGCGGAAGACCGCATGCCAAAAATATTCTCGAGATCCCGCCACCTGGTAGGGAACGACAACCGTTTTAACAGAACACATGTTGCGGTTATTTCATCATAGATGTATCCAGATCGAATAGTCACACCTCCGCCCCAGGACAGTACATCCCGAACAACTCGAATTTCACTGGTGCGGAACCGAAATTCTGATAGCAACTGCTCCTCGCTATATGCATTAAGGTTGAAACGAATTGACGATATGTGACTTGATCGCATTCGAATACGACGCATATCAGGTCTATCCCTGCATACAGAACTGCTCGTATGTATTAGGAGCACATAATCGCCATCGCTTTCTAATAGGGGCATGAGCCTCCATCGCCGACACTGAAGGCGGTGTGCTGCTTTGCCAATTGCAGTCTTTTTGGCGCATATCGCATGAACGGGATAGGGGAAAGTAGTAGGATTGGTCGGCGTCGTAATACTCATATGTCAGTCACATATGAATCAAGGTAAACGCAAGTGGGTTGATTTATGAGTTGGATTTTTCTGTAACACGTGTCTCATACTATTTTTTCATGAGCAAGTAAACGTTTCTCCGTAAACTCTATATTTACTCGGTTTCTGATTCAGTCACATCCCCATCGAGTTCCGTAATGTCCGCCACCGATGTTCCCTGGAAGTTATGAGGGTACTTCTTCACGATTTCCTGCCAATGTGGAAACAATTAAGCCGTTTCCCACCTTCCATTCAGATTACGAGCCAACCCGCACCCCATCATAGCCTCAGTTGTATTGTACGCAGGGAAATCGGGATCGTCCCTGGAACCTGTTTTACCCAATTTAGTGTGTGTGACACCAATTAGGAACTTACACTATTGGGGAACCTACACTAATTAGAGTGAGCGGTCTACTCTAGAAAACGTGTAAATTCGACTTTCCCGCACCCCCTGGGGGGTTTGAATTCGACTTTCCCGTACCCCCGCTGGGGGTGCGGGATAGTGAACATCGCCTCGAGGAACGAGTGAGGATGTTAATTTAACACTCTACAAATTACTACAGCTGGAAAAGGTGGGGGGTGCGTGTTACCGAAGTTGAAGGATTATTTTGAGGCTTTAACACCCAGCAACTTGTTGCTGACTGGAAGCCTTCTATTCTAAGAGTAGAGGTTTGGTCCAGTACCTGAAGGTTATAGGTACAGGTCCTCAGTGGGATGCGTTCAGACGTGCGTGCATGTCATAGGACCGCGCCTAACTAAGGGGGCTCTTTTCAGACGTCCTGTAGGAAGCGGTCATGGATGTCGTCGTACACTCGATTCGCGCCGACTTATGGGGTCTGATGATAGGTTTTCGTGGGATGCGGTCAGGCGTGCTTGCATGCCACAGGACCGCGCCTGCTATGGGAGCCTGTCATGCAGCGGTTTTTCTGACAGGGGAGGCAGGATGATGGTGCCCTGAGTGTGCTGGTTGTGGTGTGGGTGTTTCTCGAGAGTCCGGATCCAATGAAAGGCTCACGAGGGCACCTTTGAGCTGCAGGTTGCATGTGATGGCTTGGTATTCTTTGTGGATAGAGGGGCTTGCCCTTCTCGACACGATGCTACCAGGTGAGGTGTCTAGTTCGATCAACCGTCAGGAGGGACGGTGATGGCCTAGAATTTGGGAGTAAAGGGGGAGTTCCTTCTTTGTGACGGCGCCGCCGAGGGCTTCTTGTAAGCCCGGACTGGCATGCTTGCATGTCGCGCGAACCGCGTCTACAAGGAAGGCCTCCTTGTCAGCTGCTTGTCTCAGAAAGGCGAGGGAGTGAGGTTGTCCCGATTGGTGTGGGTTGTAGCTAAAGGTGTGCGCTGGTGCCCCGATTTATCTAGGGTAGTAGTGTCGCTCCTTGGCACCGCAGGTCATCCATGGTGGCTCGGTATTCTTTGCAAGGAGTGGAAACTCTCTGCAGCACTGCTATCGGGTAAGGCATCTAACCGACTCAAGAATTTGAGATGTATGGGGTTGATGAAGCCTCAAGGGGCATGTGGAAGGGCTCTTTCCGGGGGAGATGGTCTGGCGCGCTTGCGCGGCGGGTGGTCGATCCGGGGGAGGGTCTCGATTCTGTAATGATTGACTTAATGTTGAAGGGTATGCGTGATCACCTCCAGTAGCTTCGGTGAACGAGTGACATTGTACATGAATCTTGGTTATTCAATATCTTGGGCTATAAGCAGAAATAGTTACGAAGGTTGGATTGGAGAGGGCGGATCACCAAGTCCCTAGTGTCCCTCACCTTATGTTCCGGCCTAGAACTTCCATTGCCCGTTCTGGCCCGTTCGATTCTCAGGGATATTTTTCGATGGTCGGAGGGTGTTGGGCATTTGACAAATTTTGCATCGCGTTATGGATTATGAGTATACGCAGTTTGAGTCTGTACGATCGAATATTTATTAGGCGTGGAAGAAATTTTAAGGAAATTGTGAGAAGATCTGGTAGTCAGGATGGGTCCCCTGTAAAAGGGGGCCCAATGTTTTCCACGTTAGGGGAAAAAAAGTTTTATACATCCTGGCGTACAGGCTATTGTCACACTGTACTGGTTCGTGATCTTATTGTTTTGTTGCGTCGGCCCGGGTCCCGTCCTCGTATGTAAAAACTCCAAAAATAGTGTCTGAGCAGGTTCGTTATGCCTGTGGACCGAAAAATAGCAGCAGGTGTATTGATCGTACCTGTTGAAACAAACAACGATTCAGTGATAGGCATAACCAATAGTGCGACGGGTGTAAAACCCGTCGCGAGGCGATGTGCTAGGTGTATTGGTCCCTACATATAATCCATATTGTCTGCGTGCGGACGTAAAACTGCACACAAACCCCAACCAATAAAACCTTAAAAGATTTAAAATATACATACAAGAGCGGGATACGTATTCCGGGGTACTCCGGAGGTAACACTAATTAGGGACCTTTGGGTCCCTACATTTGATGCTAACCGAGGGGGTAACACTAATTTGGGGACCGAAGGGGTCCCTAATCTTATAAGACATGTTCAGGGTACCAGTCACGGGGAACCTCATACCACCATTGGGTGGTATGGGGGCCTCGGGACCGCCACATGCCCCGTCCTTGGGGGTCCAGGTCAGGGGGGAGACCTGCACCCCCAATCCCGCCCAGAAAACCCGTTCACGATCGTGGGATTCGTGAGTACGGTGAAAAACAGACGGCGAGGGCTTTACTGAAAGTCCGGTTAGGCGTGATTGCACGCTGTACGTCTGCCGCCTGAAGCTAAGAGTTTCTGTCCTCCCAAAATTCGTCTAGTTGTCTATCCGGATGCTCTGGTGGGAATTTACAATGTGGAATGGGAGTTTCAGATTGGTAACTAAATTGCGTGGAATTTCTACTGGGGTAGGCGAGGTATTGATGTGTGCACCGCTTTCAAGGGGGGTGTATGCGGGCGGTCAATATCTCCTTGACTATTTGAAATGGCGGCCGGGCCTCTGTACCAGAACCCAGTCACCTAAGAGTTGCAAGTCTCTAAAACTTGAAGGATGGATCAGACAGCGTGCTCAGCTTGCTGAGTGGGGATGACATAGCGCACTGATCATTACGAGGGTCCCCATGCAGTGGCATGGGGGCCGACCGATTGGCCTATTTAGGTGACATGATAGTCGAGGAGCAGCCCTCCTGAAATTCATGTGTCCGCGCGGCGACAGTCCGTGATCGGTTGTGGAGATTGAGTTCACTCCATGCCTTAAAAATTGGACTTCCGAAAAAGAATAGTAAAATGACTGTCGGTGAGGCTCAATCATTGATTGGGCTGCGGAGGGGGATGGACGCACTAGACGCGTTCAGAGAGCACATTGGGCCGAAGGTAAGGACAACTTGGGAGGGACCCGAGTGTGAGGAGATGTGGGATCTCCTGTGTCCCATTCTGGAAGAAATGGGAGACTGTCCGGACTATATACTATATAACTCGCAAGCTCGTTTGGAGAGGGTGGCTACGGGGCGTTACCCTGTGGCCAAATTAGCTTTAGACGAGGACGAGAGGGACGATAGCGACGATCCGGACTTTAATCCAGAACAGAAAGAAGGGGGTGGTGGAGGGGCACGCGAAAGTGATGTTCCATTAGGTGTTGGAGTTCGAACTCGACGCGCGGCGAGGGATCCTGGGGGTCCTAGCCGGAAAACGAGTGAATTAGGGCAAGTGTTGAGTGCCCTACTGAACATCCAGCAGCAGGTGGACAGCCTGAGCGTGTGGAAGTCAGAGACTATTGCGAAGGAAGGTGTGCGAGCTTGAAGAAGGGCACCCCAAGAAACAGCGCGCATGTCTGGTGAGGCGTTGAAGAGAGCCATGCTTGGAGAATTGGGGGAGCGAATGGGCCTAGATCTCCGGCCGGCGGTCGCCCGACCTGGCACGTGCGGATATAATGGTCACGAAGTAACGTGTTTGGGGAGGTCAGTTTGAGGTCAGATGCTGAGCGCAGTATCGACCTGCCCCCCCCCCCCAGGTGCGACCATCAAGGCGGAAACAAGTGCCTGCTCCTGAACTGGACTCGGACTCAAGTGATGAGTTTGACGTCCAGTATGGGAGTAAGCACGGGCTGAAATTAACTGTGCGTGAAAGGGTCGCGTCAGAGAATCTGTCCAATTGGTTGACTGTTCATGGATCTGTAACCACCTACGCGCGTGAGACGCGTATGGAGGGAAAGAAAAGTGAGCGGAATAACCATGAGGTCGGTCTTCTGGAGTGGTCCCTGGACCTGCTCATTGACGAATTCGGCTATGCACGCGCGCGAAAAATTAAGGCCGCCGAAGTAATGATTCGCCGGATTCTATCCATTCAACTCCATGCCAAGACGGGCAACTGGGAGATATCGACTTGGATAGAAGAAGGGAGCCAGAACTTTGGGGCCTTAACCCATGGAATCATTCGCGATGCATATCGCGAAACCAACTTGAACAATACGATTGCGAAAGCCGCCCAGAATCACCCCGGAAGCTCTGCAAAGGCAGGGTCTAGCAGTAAGGGTGGTAAGGGCGGTGAGCCGTAAACAACGTACACACGGGCTTAAGCGAGAAACGCCAACTTTCGACGCTGCGGCGTCGATTTTCTCGCCCTCGTATTTTCCCTTAACTTGCATCCCTCAAGTACCAACGATTGCCCTCCCAAACTTTAAACCCAACGCACCACTAACCTTGCGCAAATTCAAGGACCTCCCTCTGCGGTGCAGCCGTATAATGGGTAATCGTTCCCCAAAAAGAACAAATTCATCGTAAACAAACTTTTGCTTGAAATCATGGATCGCCGAGACCTCTTGCCATTAGCCATAGAAGTAGTGATGGGTCCAGAATCAGAGTCCGGTAGTTCTAGAGCGCGCGCGTGGAAGGCGAAACGCAATCTGCTCCTAGAGGCCATCCACTCTTGCGCTGCCGCTCTGAACTACCTGTACTCCCCAGACCCCTACTACCTATGTGCGCTACGTGACAAGACCCTGCCTACCGCCAAGCGGGAAGACATGGACTCGCCGATCTCTGCCCATGCCAAGCACTATCTAACCGAGAAACACCTAGAGGAATGCCGCCGAGGTCCTTTAATGGACCTCGAGCGGCGGCCTTGATGGGCTTTTCGGAGCCTTATAATCTGAACACACCTGGTGAAACCTATGCGATACCTCTGGAAGTTGAGAAGATTGCATTACCGGAAGACAAACCATGGTCTGCAGAAATACTTACCTCCGACGCATCATTGCGCGGAGGGGAGGTCATGTACGCGGATGTTGACCCCTGGCGTACCAATACCAAATTTCTAAACGACATTCATTACGACTGTATCAGCGCCCTCGAAACCGAGGTTGTGAACCCAGGCTTGTGCTGTCCATTCCATCAATCACGCTCGTTTTCAAGCCGAGCGATCCTTCATGTGGATTCCCAAGTCGTATACCACCTCCTTGCAAAGGGGAGGTCCATTGCACCAAGTCTGGGTCAGGCTAGCCGCCGCTTAGCTTCTATGCTCCTAGCCGCCAAACTGTCAAACGCGCCCAATTGGCTCCCGTCTGAACAGAACCCCTCAGATGTCCCCAGCAGACCCGTATAGGCTGGTGAGAGCTAGTCTTCGCCCGAATACCTTGGCTGTATACCAAAACGACTTGAAGCCATTTATTGAATACTACATTAATTCGTCGCTCCCTCTTGAAAATGGGGACGACTTTGACCGCGACCTCCTAAGTTACTACTCTAAGGTTTTTGAGTCCAAAATAGGTCTGGAGCGAGCGGGCTGTTAACGAGCCCACTCTGTCCTACTATTTTTCTGCCCGGAACTCAAAAACAAATTAGCGCTTTCGCAGAAAGCACTTCGCGGCTGGTCC
>JAUBNZ010001862.1:0-10329 GCA_032355485.1 Bonnemaisonia californica | reverse complement strand
GATCTCCCTGGCTTAGTGCAAGGGGGGATGGCGCAATATCCTCCGAGGGGGTGGAGTCGGGATGTGGAGACCCCGGGTGAGAAGATGGTTGGGAGCTCAGAGGTGGTGAGCAGTCCCTCTCGGGGAGGTGAGCTCCAGGGGTACCATTAGGTTGCCCGACCATAGCGAGGAGGGCCGGGTGCGGGAGTCAAGGAAATTAGAAAAAGAAGAGGCGAAACCGGAGGGGGGTACCGTACGGTAGCGTTCCCTGGGAGGTGCGCAGTGGGGCACAAAACGCCGCGTGAAATCCCAGGGGCTCCTGGCGGGGCTCCGCTTTCGCTGCACTGAATCGTGTCGCGCGAGCGTCAAAAGACGCGCGCACTCCGCGCGGTCCAGATCTGCGCGTTTCAAGAAGATCGCAGAGACGATGAGCCCCCTTGAGCAAAACGCGGGCAAATACACATGCAGCTACCTCTACTCACAACGCCATGCCTGCAGAATAAATCACGCTTCAGAACCGGGACATCGGGATGTATCCTTATCCTCCGATAACCTCCGCGGTCTCCATCAGAATAGTGATGGTACATTTTCCGCCTAACCTCCCATCTCATCCCAACGCCTTAAGGTCAGTGCACACCACTTCATTACATCTCCCGTGACGTCCAACAACGTAAGCGGTGCTCGCGCCTTAATCAACACAATTACATCGCTACAATAGTCCTGCTATTTCAGCACCCATTGCAACCGCTGAGGACCGCGGGCGTAAGCGTCATGATGATTTCAGCGATGGAATAGGCCATGTCTCCCGATTGACACATGCTATCAAGCCGTCAAATATGATGGGACCGACTATTGGCCACAAAAAAAGTTTCAATCTTTTCCCTCAGCTGGAGAAAGTTGGCTGCGCTACGCCGGAAATCGGCGAAAAGGACAAAATCGATCCGTGTTTACGACAATTATGATGAAGAAGCGCAGGGGCTGGATCCAGAAAGCGCGGCTGGCGGGGAAGCGATTTCCAAATCTGGATTAAACGGTAAAATTCATCTGGCTGCTGCAGAACTAATTTCTCCTCGACATTCGATCTCGATGAGCAGGGTTCCCCAAGAAACGCAGCGATCTAGCTCCATAATCGAATGTCAGCAAAGACCAAATCACCCGAAGTACGCCGTCCAAGGTTTTCTATACCTATTGCAAATCGCGCCATGTCCCACCACCTGTAAAGCAGATCAAGTTCCCCTGACAGATGGGGAAGCAGCAAAAGCAGGTCTGACATCAAGTCCAAGAATCTCAGATACAGCCCTGGCAAAACTTAACATCGGGAACAACCGAGGACCATTGTCGCGAACCATGTATGCATATGTGCTATCCAACACTCCCACTTCCCGAAGTCACCCTGCAGGTCTCCTCGGCTTCATATTTTGTCTCGGTCCCACCGCAAGAGAAAAATGGAAAGCGCGAATTCAATATTTGCATGCGTGCAATAAAGAAAATACCCTTGTCGTCTAGCAAGAAGTTCCAGTAGGACTGGAATTGAGCACAAGTTTCATAAGGTTTATGACAGCTTTCCGCGTTCAACTAAGTAAGGGAGGAATAGAAGAAGAGATGTTTGCAAGTCACTGGCAATGAAAAGTCGTGTCAGGCACCCCGCGCCCGAGTCTGTCCTCTTCGGACTGAGGCGGTGCCTTTACGCTCTACCTTAAGTATTCTGGAGCTATAGCGACAACCAGAATAATCTACAAGGCTAGCAACGTCTACGAGTACATTTAGAAACGGCGTGCCCTGATTCTACCCTAGCGTAGAGTAGAACGGGCTCTGCTTTGCGCAGGCCCTGTTCTCTGAACAAGCTCCATCAGAGGGCACCTTTGCCCTCGACACCAGCCCCAACGGTCCCGTTTATGGAGGCTGGGTCTTCGCAGTACAGTACCGTCCTGCCGGGACGGTTTTCCCTTTACACAACGTGAAATAACGTATACAGTACTCTTCTACCGCAGGGACTACTGTCCTACGGTACGCCGATGACTACCGTACTCTCGACCAGGAGTCACAGGTTCCACCGAATAAGAGTCCATCAGACACCCCCGAAATAGGGGTCAGCCAGGGTGATGGCGCTAAGAACACTGTCGTACAAATTCGATATGGTTCGAAGGAGGACTTCGCTGCAACCGTGGAATCACAGAATAAAATTGGTCTTATGCGACTATTATCTCAACGAATGAAACCTTTATGCCGCTATGCCCTTGCTCAGGCAACTTTAGGCAGCCCAAAGCACAGAAATGAGGAAGAATAGCCGTGGAATTCATGTCTTATTCCCCATCGACTAACAATCCCGATCAATTCGCCTCAGTCGAAGAACAGCGTTGAAGAAGTATCTTCCAACAGTAGCATAAAAATCATTTTTTAAATCGAGCAATGAAACTGCAGACATCATCGAAATTTTCAGTTAGGAATTTATATGCATCACAATTGTTCCATTTGCAGCTGATAAGCGATGTTTCTCGTCGTCGATAAAGTACCTGCGGTCCTTGTAGTCTATGCATCCAATAACACGCTTTATACAAGAGAAGTCTTCTATCGTCCTCTGCTTCTCCCTGATGCTCCCTCTTTTTGTATTTCCATCAGGCCGTGTGAATATTGTACCTGTATTTTCGTCCTTTCGCAATCCCATCTGCCAATTGATTCCAGCAACGACAAAAGTCTTCTGGCAGATCAACTGCTCTTGTGGAGTACGGTAGCTTGCCTTAATACTCCAAAACTCGATTAAGCTTCCATAATGAGTTGTTGAAAGACCACTTCCGTCTTCTGAAAAGATTTTAGATTCGGCTTCGTTAGCATACTGGCACGCTACCCAACATTTCTGTCTAGCGTTTCCCCTTTTATATCTCAGTTTAAAATGCGAGATTTTCTCGAACGTTGTCTCATTCCCACTGATTCTTGCCGTACTGAAGTTCGAAATTGATATAACATTGATCCGAAATGGCATAATTGGAAGCTTGTTCTTGACATTTTGAGAAGTTCTTTCAAGGCAATCCAAACCATGAACGCCTATACCGTTACCGAGAAAAGTTACAGAGCTTTCTTCAGTGTCTCCACACCCACTGCTGGTATAGCATCCATCAGATGTGTCATCTTCCGATTCCATTCGTCCCCCTTTTCCTAGTCCACCTTGGAGCAAACGGAGACAGAAGCTACTGTACCGTTCATTAAATATATTCGCCTTCGGTTTGCCTCTTGAATTAACCATTGATCAAACATTCTCAATCAGTCTTTCTATTGTAAACTGAAATACATTGATCAACGGACCGCATTATTTCAGAATATCGAGAAAATGTAGTATGGCATGAGTGTTGGGCGTAAAAGCGAAAGCGTATTCAGGCCCCAAATAGATTACCTCTCTGAACTTTGTATGGGCAGTCCTAACCAGATTTTCAAGTACCAAAACGTCACTTCGTCTCGGCGTAGGATACAATATAATATCCAGGATAGAAAAAGTCTGTTTCCAAAGACCTTTAAGTCTTAAATCAATTCCTGCTGCCCTGAATAGAATAGGGCCATAGTGCTGACCGAAGTTCTTGAAATCTTCGGCCTTGCATTTGGATAAATACTGTAGTGGTTTCGGTGGTCTTCCCTAGTCAGAAGGGATGCCTGTTGAACCCTTATCAAAAGCATTCTCAAAACCCTGCAGAATCTTTTCTCTCAAAACGTAGCTCGCTCTCAATTCTCTGGATTTCCTGTGCTTCCCTGTAAATAACGAATGTGATGATAGACTCATCCTAGAAGCATCGGGTGTATCGGGTCATACGGACAAGAACGCTCCGCATCAATTACAAACCGAGAAACCACTGGTTTTTTTCTTTATGCCACAACGGTCAATGAGATCACCAATATGTTTTGGAGGCCGGTTCATGACTCCTCCCAAGGGCTTCCAAGCTATCCCATGAATCTCTAATACTTGCATCAGTTCTGCGATGTGGCCATTCTAAGTCCCTCCCTCCAATCCTCGTCGCTGTTTCCCTTCAGAGCTGCAACCAGCTAGCTCTCTCTGGATACCCTCAGGAATTGAGTAAGATTGTTTCAGTGATGCATTATATGAAGTACGCTTTAAACAATACCGACAGAATCATTTTGCGATGTGCCCCATAAAACCAAGAGCATTCGTCCCTGCTGGCCAGTCCAATGAAAAGTATAAAACGTATAAATAAACCGTCCTCTTCCCTCCTGCGAATAAAACATATATCCCTCTCTCTGCATTGACCAAATCATTCATAATGGGGTCTAAGAAAGTGTCACAAACATGGAATCGTGTCTTCCCGGTATGACTGATGTACTCAATGCGTTTGCATCGCAAAATCTTTTTCGGAAAGACTAGTTCAGTATAGTAAATGGTACTGACCGAGCAGTCTTCCCGCCATGGCGACCACCACATATTTCAAAACCATCCGTCGAGCATGTCAAAAATATGAATACCTCAGTCTGAGGATCTCAGTTCTGAAGTCGAGATCCATGTAAATCCCTGAAGACTTCTCCATTGAAATAGTCCGAGAAGATCTCCAGTCCCGGTTCATTAATTGCGTCTTGCGCTCTCCGACAGCCATCCACAAATTCCTTGGAAGAGTCATACTCAGTACAGAGAGAACGAATAAGCTCAGAAGGAAGGGTAAACCAGCAACGAATTAAGTTATCTTTATTAATATCAAGAAAAAATGAGGTACATATCGTAGCAGGGGAAAGGTGCTCCGGAACTGCTGCGTGGCCGAGAGGGCAAGTGCAAAATGTTTTCTTCTGGCCGTTAGACCTTGACTCAATATATCGCATGAGGTTTCATAAGAAAGAGTACTGTTTACGCACTTAGTGTTGAGGGCACGCTTGATGCTTCGTTGTGAAAGAAATCCATTTTCAGGACTTTGATCAACTCACAAACACGCCTTGCCTCTATGTCCTTGACATGCTGGATAGCAGAAAAAAATTCCCACCAAGCAACACTTCATCATTAGAAATTAAATTAGAAGTATCTGAGCTTCCGCCTGACAAGGATCCTCAGGGTGTTACAGATTAGTGCTGATGCATTATAGAACCAAGAGACCCTTCGAACACGTTTCTCGAGGACACATAAAAGCTGTCCTGAACTTTGTAGGGAATGGACCGCTCATTTCGAACTGATTTATTTGATTCGTTCTTAGACACCCCCGAAGACGTGGTGGGAATGGATTGGATCCACGAATTGGTACCAGATAAGTATCGAAGGTTGTTAGGGGGTTGAAGCCAGTGCCAGGGAGATCGGGCATCATTCGGCGACCCCTTGTAGCTATGGACTGAGCTATGGGAGATATGTTCTTATCATTAGTTGATGACCGGAATGAAGATCCTGAGCCATCCTCGTTTCATCGCCTTCTCGACGCTGGCCTCTAATTTTGATGGTCTATTTCAGAGAAGAGATGGTCCTCTTCCGTGAATGGTGTAAGCTCAAGTAGAGAGCACAGTCTTTACTTCCGGAATCAAAACCACTGTCGCAAGTTCTACCCACTCTTTCGATTTATTTTCTTTTCAAATAATGCAGTAAATTAGGCGACGTCGACCTGGGAGACGTGGGCGGCGGGGGCATCTCGGCATGTGCGAAGCGCGAGAGAGGCGTCTGCAGATTGACGTATGAGAGGTGCGGCTACGGCTGCAGGTGGGCTTGCGCCAAGCGCGAGAGCGGCGGCTGCAGAAGTGGCAGGGCTCGGCCGTGGCAAATTGGCGAGCGCGAAGCGGCGGCGGCAGGTCGGCGTTCGCGATGCAGCTGCGGCAGGTCGGCGTGAGCGAGCAGTCAAAGCGGCGGCGGCAGTAATGGTAGCGAGCGCAGAAGCCGGCGCGGCGGCAGCGGCGGCACGTCAGCGTGCACGAGGATGCCACGGCAGCAGGTTGGCGCGCCCGAGGCGCGAGAGCGGCGGCGGCGGTAGCATTAGCGGCAGCATCGGCGGGAGTGGCGGCAACGCGACCGAGAGGTTGGCCGCAGTGGCGACAGAACGGGTAGCGTTTTGGCAGAAGCGGTGTAACATGCACTCTGCAACCGATTCCCGCCTACGGCAAAAAGAAAGAGAAGACTAGTCAACCCGCTCCGAGCCTACCTACAAATCTGGGTGCGGTTTTCATATAAGCTCGAAACCTATTCTTCATGCGCTTGCAAATTAAAAACGAGTCCCCAGAAAGAGCACTCCTGTTTCAGAAATAGGGTAATTTTCCCTTAATTAAAAAGGTCTAATAGTGAATTATACTGCACTGTACATATATGATGCTCAGGGAGGAGGTAGTGTGGCCGAGAAGCTTACAAAGTTGTAACATTCCAAATACGGCGACAGGGAAACATTTCAGATGTCCGAAAATATTTTGCTGCAGAAGGCCATCTCCTATACATCTTTTGAATTTAAAGCTAGTCCTGGCGAATTCGTTATCGAATACATTTTCCTTACATCTACGGTGCGACTTTGGAACATCTAACAATTTACTCGTTATCATTGGGACATCTACCCTGTCGATCTGAGGAAAATAATTGCACACCTGAAACGTATTTAAAATATCTTTGGTCCAACATTTAACCATCCGGGTTGGCCCAAAGGAAATCAACCCGCCATCTTTCAGTTATTGTATTATTTCACTGGGATAAAAATTCACATTTTGATTCAACTATTCAACTTGATTAGTACCCAACTACAATACCTCGGGATAAACTACATTATCTGTCCTCCTATCAGCGTCCACTGCATTGGCCAACAGGTTTCCCACATGGGAAGTCAGAGACAGTGCCACATATAGCTGGCTGTGTGAGATGAAAGGGTACGACAGATGGAGGCCAAGCTTTCCTGGGAACGATTTACCCTGAGCCTTGTTCACTGTCGTGGCGAAGTACACTCGGGTTTGCACCATTACCCTCACGAAGCCCGGCTCTGGGCAGTTCTCATCACCGGGGCTGCAAGGCATTGATGATGGAGTAAGCCTGTTACCTTTGTGGCTCCCGATTGCAACTCTTAAGTGCAGAATCGTCTGAGACATGCGATCGTTGATGTACCTGGAGCCATTGCAGTGATCATGTGAAGGGTCCAAATTGCGAAGCAGCATGACCATGAACCCTTTCTTGAGATTGACCTCGTGATCGAATAGCGTACCGCCACCATCAAGCCATTGAATATCTCTAGTGGATAGCGGGGGGCGTTCTCTTCTTTGTTCTCCACTGTAGTATTTACAGAAAGCGCCTTGGCACCCTCCGGATACTAGTGTCCCTAGTACCCGATAGCGGTTAGGCGGGAGAGAAAAGTATATCCTGCCATCTCCGGACTGGGAAGTACTGAGGCTTCTACTCGTCATTCTGGCCGGCCGGCGGGGGTGAGCCAGAGTGTTCGAGGTGGAGTACCCACTCAACCATGGCCGGCAACGGTCGTGGAGAAGGGATCCTTGGAGCGCTGCTAGTGAGCCGGCCACCGGCCTGCCTGTACCCCAGGGCGATGGGTAGGTCAGATAGGTTTTCCTGAGGCACGGACACGGATGTGGTCGTGTCGGGGACAAATGAGGGTATAGGACGGGTGAAAGCTAACTGCGAACCACGTGTGGTGCGCCAAACGGATGGTAGTTTGTGGGCAGTATTCGACAGTGAGGTTGAAGTAGAGCCACGCTGGTGCTAACCGAGCCGATGCCTTCCTTTTCAGGGGAAGGAAATCGGGAACGGCGTTAGGCGTGCTTTTCCGCAAGGTTGAATTTTAACGTCAAAGAGGAGGTCTTCGCTGACTCTCTAGTCGTAGGATAGTCGTTAGCTAATCCATTAAACAATAGTGTACATCCCTTTGCTTACACTACTAAATAACTACATAATTTAGGCCAATTCTGCCGCCTTGGATGGTGCGGCTACGCAATCTGTACACGTGGCTTATAGAGAGCCGCATCCACCACCCCCACAGATTCCCTGTAAGGGGTGGCTGGTGGTTGGCTATTGGGGCCGCCCCGAGAGGGGTCGGCCGGCGGTACTGTAATGGGCGCTGCCGACGATGGCGTTCACTCATTGGGAGTCTTGGCAGATGAGGTTGTGGGCGCTCAGGGCCGGCTGCACTAGGCCTGGGGCACTACTGTGACCCTTTCGGATCAGCACAGTGAACCGTCCTTGCCCCACGCACACACGTGCACCTAACGGAGTACACCTGGGCGCGGAGGATTTCAGATTCTGGCAGTCCGTACTGATCTGGCCTTTAAGTCCCCATCCTGGGGCACGCGTGCACTGTCAAGTGCACAGTGTCCATGGAAAAAATACCGCCCGTTCAGGAACGCACTGCACCTGGGGTGCGTAACTCCTGCGCCGTACCCCAGCGTTGTGCACCCCTGAGGTTACCACCGCTCGGGCCCAGTAGCCCCAGCCGGGTATGGCTGGGTACTACACGGCCACCTCCTCAGGTGGTAGCCTCCCGCTCACACGCAGAGGCAGTGGACATGCCCGTGCAGACCCCGTGGGGGCCTGCGTGGCGCATTTGCCAGTGCTGTTACGTAGTGATAGTTGATTGTGGCTCGCTCTAAATCGAGACGAGGCGTTCCCAATTCCTACTGACGGTTGTAGAAGTAGATTCATATCCCTTCCATATTTCATCCCCGAGCCCTGCCTTCCGAATCCGATTGTCCTCCGCGCATACCTCTCTCGACAGATTCGTCCTGTCCAGCCCCTCAACCGTTTGTCCATCCCCACGCTTCTCTCTCGACCGCGTCGTCCTGTCCTCGCTTACCCAGCCTCTCCACCGTGTGTCCATCTCCGCGCTTCGTTCCGGCTCTCAGTACGATGCCATCCAGTTACCTTCCTGCCCTCAAAAGCGTCCTGGAAACCAGCACGGCCGACACGGCTGAGCGCGAGCCCAGCTGTGCCGGTTCAGCAGCCCCTGCCGGCGCAACCTTCCTACCCCTAGCGGCGGCCCTTGCGAACTCTCCGCTATCGGTGTTGAGGGAGAGCAGCCGCCCACAAAACTATCGATCTCACGGCTTCGTGGCCTCCCCCAGAGTTATCGTCAGGAAAACCGGCCGCTCGCGCGGTCGGTGCCTCCGACGTGATGATGGTTACTTCCCCAGCCTTCGGGGCGCTGGCTCCCGATGAGGGGGTCTTGCCTGCAGTGACGTCGGCGGAGGAAGTCGAGGGCGTCGCGGGACCCCTCGACTGTCCTGCCTCGTCGGCTCACATCCCTCCACCTGCGGACCATGGGTCCCCGATGGATACCAATGCACCGCCGCACCCAGTGTTGGGTACGCGCGATGCATCAGCTCCTCCTGTGCGTAACCTCCGCCACCTTAGCGAGGAGTGCGAGGCGCAGCCATATTCCCATAGCATGTTGGATCCTTTGCTGGCATTGCCCAGCGAGGAGCAGCATGAGGGTATACGTGTGATCGCGCGCCTGGCGGCGCGCGATTCCGTTATAGCCGGTGGCTGTTGGTCCCGCCTCTTCCTTGCGCCGCATCCAGAGTGTCGCTACTGCATCCCAACGGGGATGCTGTGCGACCGCTCCTTCCCCTATCGCTTTGAGGACGCGGAATATGTTGAGCGTATGAAAGTATTGCTCTTTGAAGTTCCCTTCAGGGGCACGGAAAAGGAGCTAATACCAGCCGTGAAGTGTCAGAACTTCGGGTACCCTATGGCCGTCGATCGTTCCCGCGGGGGAAGAACGACTTGATGCCATCGCGAGCCCTCTCCCGTGCTTTTTGTCGCCTCATCACGGGAGAGGACCATCGCGTGTTTGGGAAGCGGGGAAAGCGCAACGCGCGCGCGCCGCAAGCGAACTAGTGGTGCCGTCGGAGGAGTTCGCTGCCCTGGAATCCTTTTGGCTCGGGTCTGCGGGGCCTCCGGATAATCTGCTTTTCCCTGAACCACCGGCCTCGCTTTACCTTGCCAGGACGGCAGGCAGGGATTCAGCGAACGCACTTGTGAGCAAGGGTTCCATGCCCTACTGAACGAGGAGCAAGGGATACTAATGGGGATGGCACTCCATCGGGAGTGTCATCTCCATCGTTGCGTCCCCTCTATCTCGAAGTCCTGTGGGGACCACATTCTGCAGTGCTTCGAGGAACTTGACCCGCTAATTCACAAAGCCAGACTTTCCGCTTTCGGAAATCCTGGAATGGGACGCAGTTCGGCCAGTCGTTTTCACAACAGTGGCGGGCACACGTTCCGAGTATAACTCGTACATGCGCACCGACTAATCTCAGTTGCCGTCCCTTGTAGATGGTCGCTAGGTTGCTTGTGTATTGACGGATGGCTGAGTGCCGGGCCTGCGGGTGCTTTTATTCCCGCGAGGCACCGGTCGCGGTAGGAAATCAATTGCTAAGGGGCCAGGGGCGGGAGGGAGCAACCGGGCT
>JAUBNZ010001861.1:0-10329 GCA_032355485.1 Bonnemaisonia californica | reverse complement strand
GGTGCGTCAGATGATTTCTGTAGTACCTCGTACGGGGGTAATTCGTTTATTTTGACGACCGTTCACGGGGAAGGGTCGCCAAAACCCGTCCATCCACCTACTTCGAATGAATTAAGGCAGATGGACGGGATCACGAGGACTTGGCCGAATTAATTCTCTCGTCCTTTGGGGCGAGGGAACCTTCCGGAATTTAATTCGTCAAATGGTACTGTAATCACCCCCAGATAGGGGTTGATAGGATTGATGGTGATGCCGAAAAACGTTAATTTTCGGAAAGGGCTTGATAAGGGGATGAATCGGTCCGTAACCGAACGGACACTATAAATGTAAGAACCCACCCCTACCTGTAATGGGAGGAGTGTACTGGTTGCCACCGCTACTGTAAGCCCTGTCAGCCATGGAGACGGGATGGTAGACAGAGTACTCTATCATAACTACCCCATTGCGGGTGTGCCTTGGTGGATTGATGTTATTGGCAGAGGATAAGGGGCTACCAACCACGGAGTCCTATGAGAGAGTACCGGGTAACCTACTAATATTCTACTCATCAAATGGGTAGGATAAGGGGCCTACAACCGGCACTCCTACGGGTGGTCTGCAGTTTTCGTTATTATTTCTAAAGAGATAACAGTTGGGCCACCCCGGCATGAGTGGCTGAAGAATCTTGGGCCATCCAATAACCCTCAGCAGGCTTCGAGATAGCCCGATGATTGGCTGATTGAGGCTATTGTGATTTTATCACCTTTATATAATAATTTTACCAAGTACGAGTCCCGAAGGGGGAGGCGCTTCCGCACAAATTATTCATTTTTTATTAGTACATTTCTACCATGCCCGCCAAAATTTGTCTACTAGAAAACATCAGCAGCAGCAAAGCTCATTATCTGTTTGTCCACCTGGCAAGCAGCTATTCAGTACAGTACCGTTAGGAGAGATACGGGGCTACACTACTGAATAGTTGCTTGCTTCCAGACATGTTGTTAACTGGTTCAAACCGCCTCCCTACGTTTCAGCTTGCCAAAACGCTTAATATGTACTGCTACTACTGTACTAATACTATATTAAGTGCTATATACACTAACTACTACTGCTATTACTATTGTAAGTGGTACTGTATACTGTACTTTCTAGTGGAACTGTTCTATTAGTATGTACTTCTTTCTGGAAGGGTGGGGCCTTCGTCAGCCCCCTTGGCCCAATTCGCGCATTCAGGGCATCGGTTACCGCCCGGGTTTGGAAAGCGAATGTAGGGCTGCAAAGAATTGGAGGGGGGGTCGAAGGTCCCCCAAGTGAATTGTTATGTAGTAATTATTTTAAGTGGTTAATTATCTAAAGCAGCCTATAAATATCACTCCGCTTGCCGGAGTGACCCTAAGAATAAACGGTTACGCGAGTCCCCCCTGAAACTTGTTTTTTGTGCCAGCAACAACCGCGCCTGCATTTGCGTTCTCCCCGAAGCAGGGAGAAACAGACTAGGTTTGCTCAACCCCTTTGGCTCCCCGGGGCTCGCATACAATCCTTCTGACCAGTCTCATCGTCGTCTCCACCGGTGGGCCGATTCAACTGTTAAGGTCGCCCCTGCCCAAGGGCAACCTGTCCTCCAGAAGGCCACCAAATTTCGGCTCCTGCCTTGCCTTGTGACACAGGAACAAACGTTGTCTGCGCCTCTAGACTTGCGTCGTCCCCTAAGGGAAATAAAAATATAGGTCATCCACGAAAGATCGACCCCGAGTGCCCTTTCCCCATCTTTTCGGACTTAACAGTCCCGTTACCGGGACAGTGTGTCCAAGAAAGCCCCATCTTCTCGGCTTCTCCACAGTCTACGAACCGTGGAGACACATTATTTTGGGTCTCTTCCTGCGTTCTACCCCCTGGAAGGGGTAGAGACAGTCTCGGTTAGCAAAACCAGCTCGACAATCCGAGCGGTTGACCCCCTTTCTTCCCTTCAGACCCATCTCTGGGATGTCTCACTGTGTGGGACATCCCTCATCTTTCAGTCACCCTTCCCCAGTTCTGGGAGGGTGGGGATCCTCTTCCCCATCAGCCCTCCAACTGTGCAGCCACCAGGCTGATATACCATTCTCTGGCGTGATCCAGTCAACCGCCCTGTCACGAGTATCCTTAAAGAATAGGAAAAGGATACTCTGGTCTCCCGAAACCCTCTTAGGCGACTCTCATCCTCACCTCCCCGGAGAAGTCGCTATCCCACCCTCTTGCAGGGCAGCTACTGAGAGTTCACTAGGACCCTGTAGACGCAACCTCAGTTCTCCGGAAGTTGCGTAATACTACAATTTCTATGCCGTAAGTTCTGACATCATTTTTTCCTTCTCCGCCGGCGAGGCGTCAGGACAATTCCTGATGAGGTGCTTTTCTCCTTTGGCCTTGCAGGGACCGAAAGAATAATCGGGGAGCCCGCGTGCGGTGCCACCATCCTCACCGCTTCGGGAAGAATCCTCAGATCCGGATGGAAGTTTGTGGCCAGTATTTCCGGATTGGTGTGGGTTCTTTCCGTTGCGGTTTTCTGTGTTCTTCTTTTTGGCGCCGTTTTGAACCCACTGAAAGGCTTCAGATAACCTGGATTTGCTAACCCAGACTGTTTCTACCCCTTTCAGGAGTAGAGCGCAGGAAGGGGCGCAAGCAAGGTGTCTCCACGGTTTGTAGACCGTGGAGAAGCCGAGAAGTTGAGTCTTTCTTGGACACCCTGTCCCGGCAGCGGGACGGTGGAGACCGGAAAGATGGGAAAGGGCACTCGGGGTCCATCTGTCGTAGCTAACCCAGCTTGTTCGTCCCCTTAGGGGACGACGCAAGGCTTTGGGCTCAGACAATGTTACTTCCCTTGTCAAAAGACAGGGAAGGAGCCGAGGTTTTGTGGCCTTCTGGAGGACAGGATGTCCTGGAGCAACGGGCGACCGTGACAATTGAATCCTCCCACAAGTGGGACGACGAAGTGACGGGTGGAGAGGATGGTACGCGAGTCCCGGGAAGCAAAAGGGGCGAGCTAACCTAGTCTGTTTCTCCCTGCGATGGGGAGAACTCAGCAGTAGGCGCCTTGTTACGGTTGCAAAAGAAACCCAGTTTCAGGGTGGAGGGGGGAACTCGCGTACCCGTCTATTCATAGGGTCACTCCGATAAGAAGAGTGATAGTTATACGCGGCAGATAATTAATCCCTTAAATAATAAACACACCATAGCCTCAATCAGCCAATCAGCAGGCTATCTCAGAGCCCGCTGAGGGTTATGGGGTGGCCCAAGATTCTTTCGCCACCCCTGCCGGGTTGGCCGATTCGCTATCTCGTTAGAAATAAGCAAAATTTAGACCACCCGTAGAGGTGGCGGTTGTGGGTCCCTTATCCTACCCATTTAATGAGCAGGATATTAATGGGTTACCCAGTACTCCCTTATGGGACTCGGTGGTTGGTAGCCCCTTATCCTCGGTCAATGGCATTAATCCACCTTGATACACGTGCAGTGGGGTTGCTGTGATATTATACCCTGCCTGCCAACCCGCCCAAGGGCTGACAGGGCTGACAGTAACCATGGCAATCAGTACACCCCTCCCATTACAGGGAGGGGTGGGCTTTTACAGTTATAGTATCCCTTCGGTTACCAACCGATTCAACCCCTTCTCATACCTTTTCCAAAAATTAATGTTTTTTAGCACCACCATCTATCCTATCACCCCCTTCTTTGGGGGCTTATTACAGGGCAACATCTCCAACAAAAAGTTCGCTGATTCTCTCGCCTGAAAGGGCGAGAGATCTAATACGTCCAAATAATTTTGATCCCGTCCATCCGCCTTAATTCATTCGAATTAGGCGTGTGGACGGGTGTTGACGACCCCTCCCGGTGAAGGGTCGTCACAATAAACGTAGTACCCCCCCCCCTCCGGGGTGCTACACTCAGCATGCATGTTTCAAAGGTTGTTTCATCCGAAAAGGATATGATGTCCGCCCTAAAAGAAAAAAGCGAGCGCATAAAACGGCTGGCTCTCAAGCTCCCGGGATAGTTAGATCGCCCGCTATGCAGGTAGAAATTCTACTCAAGGTTGTTGTCGGCTCTGAATGGGCCAAACACCCACTCTCACTCTCACACGTCAACCCAATCCGGTATCATGAGATCTTTGAACTATTAGTGGGGTAGTTGCACCAGGCTAAGCAGTACGATACCGCCAGAAGTGAGCAGAAATTGAACAGGACCTCCACGAGCCCCATTTTTCCCAACGCCGACATCTACCAGTCGGGGTATACGGCCGAGATCTGTAGGACTCATCAAAGGGGAGGGAGGTTGGAGCGAGCTCCAATCCATTGTTTAGGCCTCACTTCAAGGATAACGACAGCCGTTCTGATCAGCGTTGTTTCAATTGCGGCAGTGAGAAGTTGTTGACACGGCACGTGTCCAAAGCCCTTAAATCTACTCCTCACCGCTACTCGCAAGATGAATTACTTTGAGAATAACAGTAAGGGGACTGGGAAGGAGCAGAAGGGGGCTAGATCCGTCCTCCTAGAGTTCGCTCACTCTTCTGGTGACGCCCTGCCAAGGGACATACAGGAGTCAGATGGGGATATGGAGAACGAGAAGATCCCTGAACAACTTCTCACGGAGGCTTCTGACCAAGCTGATTCGTCTCACTCTTCCGAAGCTGGTCAGGGAAAAGTCTAGAAGATGCTTCACTCACTGACTAACCGTTTTTCCTTGCTGAGCACGGAGGAAGATTCTGGCTCCGAGACGGACGATGGTTTTTAACGCGATGCATTCACCGCCGAGATGTCTCGCGAACAAGCCATAATATACCACCTGACAAGGGCCCTCCTCTCAACGAACCGGGAAGTCAATTTAAAGCAAGGCTTCGGGCTTCGGGCAGGTTTTTACATTCAGTGCAGTATGACACGAACAGACTTGAATTGGGTTGGTGGGGCCTTGCTGTACTGCAAGGTACCGAGCGTGTCAAGTTTTGACATCGATTACGTACATCTAATTATTGATGGGAATGCCAACCACTGAGGTTTGGAATTTGATAAATAAACCATAAGGTTTCGAATATACCTAACGGTAATTGTGAGCACGTAGCCAATGGGGTTTTCCTATCGCGAGTTGCAAGTAGGATTCGTACTACAACCATGCTCAATTATTTATTGTTGTGAGTATACTCCGTACGTATACTCACATTCGAGCAGATTATAACCCAATACGGATGGCATTTTGCGGCCTTTGCTCGATCTTTGCTCGATAACAAAAGGGTTCTTCTCATTATGCCATGCAAAATGGCGGCATAATAGTTATAGCTTTGATTGCATCGTATTAGGGCTTTTGCGAAGCAATATCAGTACAAATGGATGATTTATTTCAAGTAGATGTGTATGGAAAGAGTAGGAATTCCATCGTTACAGGGGGTACAGCCATAGAGCGGTCCTCGTGTTTAAATAGAATTAAGTTGTTTTTCGATCGAATAAAGTGGTAGTACAGCAAGCAGTACTACCATTCTATTTCAGCATCATATGGATATCATCAGTTTCAGTAGTATCTGTTAGAATATACGACTCTAATAAAGGCCCATATTCGCTATAACAAATTATCCCGTACAGTGGTTAAGTTATATTTCTAGTACAGCCTGAAATCGGCAGCAACATTAGGTACTGTACCTCCAAACCGATATACTATTCTCAGATGGATGGGCTAGAAACGGCTTGGTGCACTACTATCGGCACAATATGTGCCGAAGGTGCTGACTTCTGCTACCATCCAACCTATTAGACCACAACAGTGTGGCAATTGAATGGATAGAAGGTATTTCGGCTGTAATAGCTAGATAGGACTAACTAACAAGGATTATTGTCTGCCCAATGACAGTTACCGAGTGGCTTCGGCTAGTTTATGGTATACAGTTCCGTTATGGTGTGATTAGGCTACTTTGACTCACCTAGTAAGTTTTATAAGAAAAAAACGAGTCGCTGGAATAGCTGGCCACCTTCTTGATAGTAACGAGAACAGAAAAGAGGACTAAAACTCAACTACCGCTCAACTAACCCTTGTTTGTTTGCGCCTGACGTTCCCTTCACCGGCATACCGGTTGGAGAGCCGGTAATCATATCAGCCTGTTTGGCAACTGCAGTCACCTCTCAGAAAGAGGTATCATAACCAACCAATCAAGTTCTCGGAAATACCGACAATGTCCACTACTGAAACTAGTGATATACATATTAATAGTAGCTACGAAGTTATAACTCATGTAATTATCAACTACACATAATGATTATACTACGTATGAGCCCCAAAAGGGGGAGGCGCTTCCGCACAATTCAATCTGTCATTACTAAATTTCTACCATGCCTGCCAAAATCCGTCCAGTAGAAAAATCAGCAGGAGCAAAGCTCATTATCTGTTAGTCAGCCTGGCAAGCAGCTATTCAGTACAATACCGCTAGGAGACATACGGAGCTACACTACCGAATATTTGCTTGCTTCCAGACATGTTGTTAACTGTTTCAAACCCCCTCCCTACGTTTCGCCTTGCTAAATCGCTTAATATTCACTGTTACTCCTACAGAGTGCGGAATTTCCATAAGTACACCCTGAATACAATAGAAAGATCGGCGCTCTCTGGGTCTCCATGTAGAAACCAGGTACCAATAGAAGCGTACCCGAAGCTCTTTATATATCTGAGGACACAATGCGGAAAGGTCTAACGGATTGGTTGCTATGCTCAAAAAGCATGTGAAATTCCGATAAATATGCGAAAAACGATATGGTACAAAGGTAAAAAAAGACAGCGAAATTCGGCTCGAAATGAAGATTTCTAACCTGCGTTTTTGGTACAGTGAGGGTTTTTTCGCTAATAACTCTGACTTTTACTTATGCAAGTACGCTGAAAAAGATACGGACGGCAGCAGTGGTTCATTATGAACCTCCCCTTAAAGTTTCAAACTTGGGGGAGTTGATGTCTTGGAGCTCTTCGCCTTTGACTTTTGCAATTTTAAAAATCCGTTCAGAATTGAACCTCCTAATTCAACATTAAAACATATTTCAGAATCAGAACTTGAGCAGAAAAATTCGAGATGTTTCTTAGAAGAGGAAAGGAATGCCACTGGCCTGCTGACCTCGACCTCATGAGGCCAGTCGCATCCCTTCTTGCTTCAGTTCGCACAGCAACGGCCGCAGCGAACTGAAATTCCACAACAGAGTGTGAGATGGGCCTGAAGTGGATCTGTGAAGAATAGTACAGACCTCTCCGCAGTATGTTAATGGAATGGCTCAATTTTGCCCTTCGCAACAACGAAGCAGCCTGTTTGAGGCTGGAAGGAGGGACTTTTTTGCGGGAGAGACGAATTTCCGGCGTCCCTCGTGGTAACCTCGAATCAGAACATGGGAAATTATTCCAGGTTCATCTATTGGGTATTCGTATTTCGCGATTGTACCAATCTCTGTAACTACTTCTTCGGAAAACCTGGCAACAACGCGTGTCATTGCCAGGTTGATTGAGTTAGGACACGTTTTTCTTCCGGTAACTTTGGATGCCACCTCTGTTGCTGTCGGATCCTTTCCATCATCCACTTTCAGATCCAACCCTTCTTGCTCGTATGCCCTTAGAGTGTCGTGCCATGTCATCTCAATAACGTACTGTTGTCTATGTTTGTCATTGACGTTTCTGGCGAAATCTTTGAGCACTGATAAGGGTGCTGATCGAATGATAAGCTCAGTCCACATGAAACCGCCCCACTGCTGCGGGAATTCTGTCATGAGCTCTACGATGGCTATATGACTGTGAGATGCGTCAACGATACTGGAGTAGATTACGTTCTTTTTGATTTCTTCGACTGTGTCTCCTCTCGCGTTTTGTTCATCGTATCCTTCTGATTTGAATTTGGCGTAGAACTAGTCATACTTGACGTATTCATATATGCCTCCAAGCTTAATAACAGTCGGAATACAGCCTCTAGAGGTGATTCCAGACATCGAATAATCATTACCGCAGAGACCTCGAAACGATTCTTTAGTCTCGCAATACCCAAAGGGGAACTATCTCGCACGTTTGGCAGGATGACGCAGAATTTTGGGTGGGCTCTTATAGTTGGCGCGTCTTTGGTGATATCTTTGAAGGCTTCTAAGACTCTTTCGAACTCGTTTTTTGACTGATTTGCATTGGTGCAGGACTAAATCGTTCTTTTTGCAGATCCGTTTTGCTGGTTTCGTGAAGTTATTGGTGCCAATGGGAGGTTCCAAATGTTTTGTCTCTATATCAGAGCACGCTCCACAACAAGGCAGACGCAGCATTTGAAGATTTCATTATGATTTTCAATTGATGCAGTGAAACTAAATTTTGGTACCCTGATGAGAAGAACTGCCTACCGTGTACCATCAATAACTGATATTGGAATAATGAAAGTAGGAAACATCTACTGAAAGTAACATTTTGGAGTTGTTGTTGTTTGATTGAATCATGTGAGTGTTGTCGCATGGAAACGAGGGGGCCTATATCACCCGAGTATCCATGTGAAAACATGATTGTCAGTTAGAATAATTGAACTGAATTGAAGCACTGTAAAAATAAATTAAAAACTTCCTCTGTAGTTTTATATGGTATAACATCACCCAAATCGGTGATGAAAGAGCCATTTCTACTCCATGTCTCTGTATGACAAAGGGCAATGTGCCTGTTGAAATGTACTGGCGTTCAATATGTTTCTCCATGGACGGTTCCTCGCAAACTAAGGGAAATTCCAAACTTTACGTCAACTCTGATTTTTCATGGATTTGATCGCTATTGAGCACTACAACATTAAACTATGAATTCTAGAAATACCACCATTGCCGGCCAACAGAGGGTCCCTCGCCAGATCTAGATTGCGTTGTTTTTTGTATTTGTACTTTCACTGTGTTAGCGTTCTATTGGCTAGATATATTTTTCATAAATACGAGATGTTAAGCTAACCCAGGTAGAACTGTCATGTGTCAAATTTAATACCCTGAAATGATCGTTCACGAGCAGTTTGGAACGGGTGCGATTTTGGAGGGGAATTTGAGAGTTGAGGGTGGAGCTAGGTATAGGGTTCGAAAATTTGTAAATAGGTAGGTGTAGAAGAACTACGTTTTGGATATGGAAGGGGGGATTGTTGCGGGAAGTATGGCTAAAACGTTTATCAGCTAGCGGGGGAGATCGGGGGGTTCGCGCCTCCAGAGAATGCATAAGATTGATCGCATGAACGGTGAGTTTCAATGATCTCTGCTCTTAATCTAAATTCCCTAAAGTGCTAAACTGACTAACTGTTTTTTGATTTTGAATAAGCAGAGCAGAGTGGTAACAGCAGGTGGTTTTACCTTTGCTTGTCTTTAAGTACATTGGAAAATGGAAGGGGGGTTCGGAGCTGTATTCTACAAGGGGTCTGCGCGGGAGAGGGCGCACCACTGTTTAAGAGGGGAATTTCGGAGGGGCGTATTGCGAATATTTATGAGATAGATGGGGAGATGGGGGATCTGCAGCCAGGGAATTTCTACGATTGATCGCAAGGATGTGAGTTCTATTGATCTATGCTTTTAAACTACGTTCCCTGAAGTGCTAAAAAAACGAAACAGTTTGTATTTGGGTAAAGCAGGGATGATGGTAGCAGCAGACGAGTTTAAATTTGTATGTATTTATGTACTTTTGAATAGGAAAGGGGGGAGTCGGAGCTCTACTGTAGAAGGGGTCTGCGCGGAAGAGAGCGTACCCTTGTTTAAGAAGGGCATTCTGGAGGGATTTATGGCTACTATTTATCAGCTGGCGGTGGTGATGGGTTGGAGGGGTCTGCATCTACCGAATGTCTACGAGTGATCGCAAGAATGTGAATTCTAAGATATCTGATTTTAATCTACGTTCCGTAAAGTGCTTAACTTACGAAATTGTTTGTGTTTGAATAAGCAGGGATTAACGTAGCAGCAATTGAGTTTACATTTGTTTTTCTTTATGTAGTTTTGAAATGGGAAGTGGCTTCTTTGTCTGCAGTCTACTTATAACCAGTGACTGCTCTTACTTTTTATTTCTGTTCCAACCTAATTAAAACTCCATCTAATTTCTTGTTTACAGTGACAGACCCTTCTTTGGAAACAATTAATAGCACCACGTGCCCACCCCGAGTGTCTGAATGGACGCGGGGTTTGCCTGTTGTTGTTTTTGAAAATCACCCCCCGCAGTTGAAGGGCGGAAGCGCCTTCATCGCGAACTGCAGTCGCCTTCTTTTCCCTGCTGTGGCTGAGCCAAACTCTTACTATATGCTGGAAGGTTCTTCGACGAATCGGCTACCGACGCAAGAGGTGGTTTTTTGCTCAGAGATGAGTAAAGGGCGGCTTCCGACTGTTG
>JAUBNZ010001860.1:0-10331 GCA_032355485.1 Bonnemaisonia californica | reverse complement strand
CCATCACGCCGCACTTGCGGATCCCGAAGCGCAGCCCCCATAACTTAGCCCAGGATGTGAGGTGCCGGAATTGCTTCTCTGCCATCCATTGTACAACTTAGCGGCGATGTGCATTCGTAGACACGAGGTGCACTTGTCGCACTGATTTCGAGGTTGGAGCAGAAGAAGGAGCAAGATTTATCGCTGTACTTGGGGATGTGGATCGCCGCTGTTGAGAGGCTGAGTTGCGATGCTCCTATGCTCGAGCAAAAGACCTCTCAATTGGGCCCTGAGTAATACTTGCCCGGAAGGGGGATGGTGTGCTCTGGGGGATGGCGATGCGGGTCGCGGTTCAACCTACAATGTAGCCGAAAAGGCAGTTGAAGCTTGGCGCCGGCAGGAAAATAACGTTATGATAACCGTAGTCAGTTTGGTACGTTCTGGAAATAACCTGGACCAGGTTATTTTGGAAGCCAGGTTAAACATGAAATCCAGGTTAACTATGTTGATGAGGTGTACTGTTTTCCCTGAAGAATGCACCGAAGGGTATCTCCTCCCTCCCGATTGCAGGAACGGCAACTAATGTTGGTCTCTAAAATGCTCCGGCAGTCCTGAAAATTCCACATGTACGACTATAAAATTCTGACAACTTGCTGTAATCTGGGACGGCCAGTTAGGCATGTAGGTCGCTCTCAAACGGTGAAACCACGTCCTCAGAAAAACCTGTCGGAGCTCTATAGCTCTATGTTGTAGAACATAATGTCTCCAGAGGATGTTAGTTCAATAAAATGCGTTTATTATTTCTAACCCCCCCTCGTAGAATACCACCGAGGACGAACACGCGAGGTTCACAAGTGTCGTTTGACACTCCGTAGTAGCTGCTCGGTGTTTGATGCGCATCCAATTCGCCAGTGCTAGCGGGAACTGGGTAGTTCGCGCGCAGCGGCGCGTCTTTACGGCGTGCTGAGGCAGCGCCTACGAGGAGCGCCGACAATACAAGTAATACAATCGACGACCCCATGGAGAACCCGAGTGCTGAAGTGTGGGGGTGGTCACCGTCTTATATGGGTACAAGAGTGAGCGTCAATAATTAGAAGCGACACGTAATTAGAGCAAATGCAAGCCGGTCGAAAGGTCGGAATTAAAGTATTCACGGTAAGTCATCTGAAAGGTTAGAATTAAATAACCAACACTGGAACATTCTGTTGCCACTGTATGTACTCACTGCACAAAGTAAGTGATACAAGTACTCTGACCAAATGGAACATATGCAATGGGATTATGTCCTATACGTAATTCAACAACGGTATAGCTTAGAGGTCTGCAGTACAGTTCAATTTTTTTTTTGAAGCCTGCCGCAGGTGCGAAGTGCAATACATATGTGGTTCTTGAAATGCAACTTGGGGTAGAGAGTCACTCTCCTCCTGTAATGTAGTGCTCCTGATAATGACATACAACTCCCCTCTTCATGCCATCCGTATCTCTTGGGTATCTCTTGGCGAGGGTTCTACATCAACAACCTCAACCGCGTCTCTACAATATTAATCTCGTAGCATGTTGTAGATTACAAACAAAAATTAATAAAAGGAGGGCTAATGTTCACCACGTACCTACAGTTTGGAAACTACAAATCAGCAGAGGTCAGAGGCACTTTCCTTTCACCCTTATCTCTTGCCATGGACACTATACAGGCACTATACCACTCCAGGCACCAATGAAAATTTTCCGAAGACTTGGGACAGGGTGCAGTCGTGAGGGCTCTGAAGTACTGTACTCGAGGTGCATCTCGTAAGTCATTGGGGTTCGGGCCACAAAATTAATATGGTTCCTAGATGCTGTAACTGTTTCCATTTCCGGTTGATTGGGACCGACTATAGTTTACATTAAATTGATGCATAAATATGAGTATCAGTAGTGTTGTTAGTCCGGCATGAGAGCACTAGGGTTTCAAAATTGTTCCAGTCTTATGTGAGAATGGGTCCGTAGCAGCATCGTCAGTTTCAGGAAATTGTCCGACCGTGTTCAAGTCAGCTGAAATTCTCCTCTCGGAACACAAAGCGAACATTGCTCCCGTGATTATTCAGCTTCTCAATTTCACACCCCTTGCCCAGTCTCAAATCTCTCATTAGCATCTCAACGGGTGTCTTCCGTAGGTACAGTGCGCGCAGATTGCTCACAACCTCCACCTTTCGCATGCTCCTCCTCACAGCCTCTCCCATCACATGCGGGCCACAGAAGAACACCCCGATCTCGCTGTGGCTCGGCGCCTGACGCGCGATCCTGGCAAATATCTTGTCCCACTGCGGTCGTCCGGTGTTCGTTGTGGTGATGAACTGCTCCGATCCCTCCAGATCCAGTTCCTTCTCACGTGTCACGTATCGATGCAACCGCAGCTGCGTACCGGTCGCCAGCGGTACTAGCTCGTCGCGAAGCCATTGGTCCTCGCTGTCCCGCGGAGTTGTCCAAACGAAATCTACGTCCGGGATGGTCTTGTTGCAACTGCAGCGACATCGGCAGTTGGTGTCGCTGAGAAGGTTTCGTGATCCGATGCTGCGGTACATGCGGTGACAAAGCAGTAGGAACAAGACGGGGATGATGACTACGAAATCGAGGAAAACGAGGAAATCAGATAACTCATGTCCAAGCAGAGCGAGAAAATTTCCGATGTTGCACAGAAAGATGATTGGGAGAAAGACAAAGGAATCGACACAGCGCCACCCTTTGTTGAAGAAGCGAGTTCCCATGAAGCTGATCTCCAACGAGATGGTCAAGGACAGGAAGAACCCCAGTACCAGTCCTAGCGAAGCGTTAGAAGCAATAACCCATTTCGAATCAACGCGGCTATTGTTGATGCTGAAATGGCCCAAGTCAAAAATGGACACAATGCAGGTGAGGGCAGTCCTCAGAACAAGGGTGAGAAGAAGAGAAAATGTTACCTGGGTGGTATGGAGGAATGCAAGCAGCCTTGAACGGTACCCATGAAGATTGAAGCGGAAACGACGACCGATTTTGGAGATGTGCGGAGTGGACTGGATGTCACTAGTCCCGCGAACAGGACAATGCTCTAGATTAATTTCGTAAACGCTATCTTTCGGGGATGAGGAAGACGTTTCGAGTTGTTCAGGCTGGCCGTTGGAATCATTGATACAAATTTCAGCACAGGGATGTTGTAGGCTTTGTACGTGATGGTCACTTTCCATGGAAGCAGCGATGCTATGATTCGCGGACATGTTGAGCATGTCGACCAAGTGCTGTCTTCTCTGCTCCCTCAATGCCTCGTCCCTCCGGTTGTCGTCCAGGCTGACATCATATAGCTCGGAGATGGCGTGTTTGATTTTTTGCTCCGTCACTTCCATCCCCTCCGAGTACACAGCAGAATGGGATTCAAGCGACACACAATGATTCTCCGCCTGGTTCAAGTACTGGAGATGCTTGGAAATTGCTGCAAAGGGTGTGGACCCCACCCCTCCGGAAATCAGCACCACACGCTCGTACCCCCCCACGTGCTGCGCTGGAGCTCCGAACGGCCCGCGAATCTGTACTCGTAGAGGAGCGCATTCCTCGCCCTCCATGCGAATCTCGAATGCGGAGCGCAGCGCTTTGGTCCAGTCACCCAGTGCCTTGATGTAGAAGCACATGGACTGCTCGTGCGGTGCGCTGGCAATGGTAAACGGGTGCCACTCGGCACTGATGGAAGGTACGCGCACCTCCGCATACTGCCCGGGGCTGTACTGAAACAGTTTGGGCACCCGCAGCTCCAGGATATCAGTGCCCTTCAGTGCAGAGTGCTCGCTGGTGAGCTGCATATCGGCCGTAGAGATCTTGTAACGGCGGAAAAGGCGGTCGATGATGTAGATTGCGAGCGGAGCAGAGATCCACTTGTACGTCTCCGGAACGCGGTTGAACATGCCGTGGAAGATGAGGAGGATGAAGAAGAGGGTGGCGCCGATCATGTGGGTGAGGTAGAAGAAGCGGAAGTACTTCTTGCGGTAGCGCGGGAGCGCTGACACGAATATGACGACGAACACAATCAGAAGAGCAACACCGGTGGTTGCGCTCATGGTGTAGCCCCATAGGCCAAGTTCCCACGTGTTATAGGCGATGATCCAGGCGAAATGGAAGGACACATGGATAAGAAGCGAGGCTGCAATGGTGTAGGCGACGAGAATGTGGAAGGCTGGGAAGCTCTTATCCAGCGGGAGAATGAGCTGAATCGGTGTGCGGCGGAGGTAGGTGGCGAGCAGGCGTGCAGCGAGGAGGATGACGAGGGCGGTATTGAGGTTGAGTGTATACCCTGCGCCGCGTGCAGTGGAAATGTACCAGCGGAGATTTGTGTCCCCGGAATGGTGGCGGAACTCGTCGCGAGCACCCCAGACGAACATGAGGGCATTTGCGAAAGCATAGAGCGTAAGGGCCAGGAGCTCGAAGGCGTGCGTTGAGAGGTAGGACTCGAGACGGGCTGTGTGTAGGGCGAGCATTAATTTTCTCTTTGATGTGGCCGTCAATTGAGGGAGGGGCATGCGATGGTGTGTTTGCGTTGTCGTCTTGGGTAAGTTTGGATACAGAGAAATGACTGTGGAGGTTATAAGGAGATGTTAGGTTTTCGGAATCTGATCTGTGCGTTTTCCATTCTGTGTGTGGTTGGTTTCACCAAACGAAGCGCCAGGCACGAAATAAGTTAGAAATGGGTAGCCAAGGAGCCAAATGGAGATGCAGCATTGTAGATGGTGTTTCGATACCCGTATGTTTGTTTCGAAGGCATCGCCTGGACAGAATGCCCCATTTGGTATGGGAGGTAAAAACTGGGGAAATATGGAAGCGATGGAAGGCGCGCGGCACGTATGAATGTAACATATATCGCATGTGAACGTAAGGACTGCCACTATGTAGAGAAGAACGACAAGAGAGAAGCAGAGGGATGTACTACTGTAAAGTACGCTTTTTTAGTTAAAGTGATGGTAGAAGTGCCGTGTCAGCACTTGTGAAGTCCTTGGACTGGGAGATATCATCTCTGCAATAGTTCAAATGGAGCTGATACCGCACTTGGCTGATACCAGAACGTTGTGGAAGATACGCATGCGGGCCACTGTTCTATTTGATGCCATGTACGTCTTATGCTTACTGTTCAACTGAAGCGTTCTGTACGCGGTGTGTATAAATCCTCCCGGGTAGTGGATACTATAACATTACATTGCAGTGAATTGAAATGGCTAGCCGCGTTGGACGGCGCAATGCCCAAAAATGCCCAAAACCCTCCCGTATAATAATACATCAACAAGGCGTCCAACGAGCTGAATCAAATTCTTACAGAGAACTTCTCTGGTATACGGAAAAGATATATATATATGTACTGTGAGTTTGGAGCATGTGCCGAGAGCTATTCTTGTAATAAATAGACGAAATAATTGACGTAGGATAGTACTGTACTTAAACGGTACGGTCAAACGTCCGCCATACGTCTATTATAAGAAATTATTGATGATAATACTCGTTTTAGTGGTGTAGACCGTTCCCTGATCAAGGCCACTGTCAATACAAGGGAGGGAGAATCGATTTTATTTTTGAGAGGGGATTTTACCAGGGCGAGCCCTGACACTAGTGTGGGTTGAGGCATGACAAGGGTGGAGATTGATATGGTTTGCCCTGTAGCATAGCATCATGATGAGCATGATGCTGTAACAGGATGTTACAGTTTTGCAGTTTGCTGCTCGGTGCGCTTGGGTAAAGTTACATGTATGTGATGATAGTTTTCTTCTATTGAATTGAATTTAATGTATTGGAACTGTAAACATTTTTTGAGATCGTCTTTTCCAATATGTCCTATATTTCTAAAATATTTTAAAATACTTTACATATAAAATTAATGATTACAGTATTGTAGTGATGCAGCACCTGTAGCACATGGTCAGTACAGTACAGTATCAGCACTGTAAGGAACCCAGCAAGGCATCAGTAGACATTAGCGTGTACCCTTCGAAGGGTAAAGTTTACATAATTCTTGATGCGTAAAAAGCGTCGATTCGTCTAATGGTATTATTGTTGCAAATAGCGTCTATTTAGATTGGCCCATTGGGAGGCTGATTTCGATTTTTTCCCGACCCCCTGATTATTTTTGGAAATCTCACATCTTGATGTTATAGCTCATACATCTCCGATTCTTCCTCCACACCATCTCGCATCTCTCTCAAAAATCCGTTGGAAATTCTTCCCCGCGGAGTAGTCCCTTTCAGACTCGGAAGGTTTCAATTTTATCTGCGAGACAGAAGAGGAGTTCTAACAATAATGGCCGCATCTGAAGTTTGATCTTCCTCCGCATCGCAGAGCATAACCCGGCCCTCGTCATCTGCGCATCCAAGCCCATCTTGCTGTCCGTGCAGGGCGCATGCTGTGCAGAATGGAGCGGAGCGTTCTGTACCCGGGGCTGCGGGTACCCCGCTAGACAGCAAGGTGCTACGGATCCCACTGATTGCACTGCAGCAATGCGGGCTGCTGCTATGATGTACACGTGTGTTGTCTTAAATACAATTTTGAATGCAAGCCTACTGGAGTTCCCCTGGAACCGCTGTACCTCTGTAATCTTACCTTGCAGCACCTCTTCTTTTTCGGAAAGTGACTGGCATTAGAGCGAATATGGTAAGATATATACAGTACATTACTGTACATACCCTTCCAAGGGAGCTGTTAAACGAACATGTGTAAGTGCCTCGTCTGAGTGACGAACAGGGGATCCAGCCCCAGAATACCACAAGCTCCCAGCTGCAAACAACGGCACAGTCACAGGAAACAACTACTATTACTGAAGAATGACCTCAGCTGTTAGATAACTCCCTCTACACCCCCAAAATACCACTTCTAGCCCGTCCTGATGCAGATAGCACTCTAATGTAATAATGTAACTGCTAGAACTATGATCAAATAACCAGATATCCCAATTCAACATCTACGAATTGAATAAGGCGCACTCTCCACGTCCGTTGATTGTTTTGAAACAGTAGATATCAGGAGCACCAAGGGTATCTTTCAAAGGGGTACCCCTGATACCCTCCAGAGTCTTGAGGTCAAGGCCTGTCTGCGTGAAGAACTTGATCATAAAGCACGGAAGTTTTACTATCCTCGAGACTCCCAATTTTCAATATCGACTGTCCCGTGGTCATAGCAAAACTTACCCGTATTCCATAATGGAATGCGGGTAGGTCTGACAATGACCTGCATTTCGCTTCCATTGCTGCGTACGTCATCAATATCCAGCGTCCCCTGTACAAAATCGTTCCGAATAGCCGGAACCGCTTTCCGGCTTCAGACCCCGAGACAGCATACTTACCTTACCAAGAAGGCGGGAGAAGCATTAGTACGCCCCTACAGGGGTACCGCACTCCATGCCTTCTCCTGCAGTACTCAAGATAGGTCTTACTTGCTGTCACTATTACGCTCTAACGAGCTAGCGGGGTTTTGCCCTCGCTGTCAATATGTGTGCTACACCAAACCGGCCGATTCTGAAGTGCTGTCCAATTATCATACAGTCAGATGGCATTATTCATAATATTATACAACGTGACGGACGTTCTCAGTAGGCAAATAGTTCGCTGCGCAGGAATCAGAAACATCCGCTGCGTTTCGGTACAAACGACCAAACTTTCGCACGCAACAGACTATTCACTAGTCTCAGCTGCTCTGTATGGGAGGTGTTAGTCCATCTTGACGATCCTGATTCAGCTGTCCCCCAACCGGCATGCTCCAAGAGAAGCCATGATACAAACCTTCACACGAAAAATACCACCCAATGCTAATGAGAAATTCTAAACACGCACCCTCACAGCACCACGGATACTTTGCCCGCGAAACCAAAACCGACGCGTTATCCCTTCCACACATGCAGTACGCAGTCCCGTGAGCTCCAAGCCCCCACCCTGATGGCCTCGGCACGGTACACACTAGGAATCCGCCGAGTCCATACCCGTCGCCGCGAGTCGAGACAACGCAGGGCGACAGGGGAACGTACGCCGTTCCTGGGTACATTTCCGCGGTTCACGGGGGATTTGTGCCGATTCTTGCTGTTGCTAAATACTCTAACCCTGTTATGATGAATTAACTAAGCGGAGATGCGATGCACTACCCGGGGAACACGACTTAAGTGCATTTGCTGCCACAACGCTGATAGCTTCGATTGTGCGCTACACGCACGTGTCCTTCTGTACGCCAATCATTCTCGGGTTAGACAGCAGACACTCGAATTACTTTACCCGACCATTCGCTAACTTTACCCGACCATTCGCTACGCCTATCAGCAAATGCGCGTACGTTTATCAATTCCGAGACAGTCGCTCTCACTGATGATGCAGGACTAGATTTTGGAGGTAGCGTAGCTCGGTCTTCAATCATATAAGATGTTTTTCTTCTCCGTTCCTTTGCATGGGAAGAAGGTAGAGTCAATAGGAATTACACGGTCAACCACCACCCGCGGTCAATAAAGTGCAAGTAAGGGCCGTTCCTGACGTCTTTCTCAACTTGTTTTACTCTCTACGAATCTCTACTCTATCGTACAACCATCTCTAGCCAGGAAGTACCATTCTATAGTTCCTCAACAGCCGGTACCTTCAGGGGTAAGTCCGACTACACTTGATGCGTGGATGCGCGATGCACGGCCGTTTGGTGGGGTTCTGGCACTTTGCGCGCACTGGGCTGTGAGGAGCACGCTGCTGGCGCATGTGGCTGAGGGGAAAGTGGGGACTTTTTTTCAGGGCGGTGGGCGGTTTTTAGTTGGGGAGGGGGCTTGTGATTATTGACGCCCTGTTTCTGCGGCAACGAGACGCATTGGCGGACGTGCAGAGTACGATTAACCGCAAGCTTGGAAGTGTGATGTGTGATATACTGTAGTTTCGAAATAATTTACATGTTTCTGTATTGTCTACCGACTGTTTTTGACATTGGTGGCAACGCAAATATGTTTATGCGTACATACAGTGCGGTCCGTAAATATATCCTTTTGAGGTAAAACCACTAATTCGACGATTACTGATGAAATTTCGGGATTTTAGTAACTTCAGCTCGTTTTTACATCACCATAGTGTTTCAAAATGATAGCCATTTTATAAAGAAGTACAGTACTACTACTATCCTACAGTGCAGTGCATAAGTATAAAATATCCAGATATTATCCGATATCCTTCGTTTTTGGTACTGTGAAGATAGTTTTTTTTTATAGATATGGGGGTTTTAGAAACAATTTTTTGGTGCATAGGTATAACTTCTATGCTTCTAAAGTTCTATTCTATAGTAACTATACCAATAAAGAACTTTCCTGAAAGGGAAAGCGTAGTATTTAGCAATGAGAAAAAGTTTAATTTAGATGGCCCGGACTGTGATAAGTTTTACTGGCACGACTTGAGGAAGGAGAAAAGGGATTTTTTTCTAGGCACTCAGGGGGAGCATCTGGGATGGTTTGGGCTGGGATCTCATCTAAACGCAAGACAGATATTGCCATTATTCAAGGAAATGCTGATTCAAAGATTTATTCTACTGTATTGGAAGACTACCTATTGCCTTTTGGTAATACTTTTTAAGACGGGAAATTTGTTTTCCAGAAAGACATCGCACCCATCCACACATCATATGCCCTGAAAGATTGGTTTTCAGGCACTGAAAGTGATGTGATGGATTGGCCAGCATATTTTCCCGATCTCAATCCGATCGAAAATGTATGGGGCGTACTTGCTAGAAAGGTCTGCAACAGTGGGAGGCAGTTTGGAAGTATATCTAGTCTAGACTTTGTATTAAGAGCAGCTGTGGCGTAATGGACCTTTCGACTATCAATTCTGTCATAAAGTCTATGCCGAAGCGCTGTCTCAAGGTTATCCAAGCGAAGGGATGAATAATCAAGTACTAATAGGTACAAAAGTTGCGTTGGAGTTTATAGAACTTATACTTCTGCACCAAAATCATGTTTTTAAAAATCTCATATCCATAAAATCTACCTTCACAGTATCAAAAACAAACGAAAATCGGTGAACCCACTCCTATTTTATACTTTTGCACCGTACTGTACCTATAAGATTGGTATCTCGACAAGGGGCTCCGTGGCGCGCGTTGGGCGCACAAAAACTTTCATCTAAATTTAATTGTTCATGTGCCTGTAGAAATCTGTAGTACCGTAACATGTTAGAGATCTCTACAGATCCCGTAAAATTACCTCCAATAATTAGTTAATAACGATAAGGCGTCATCAAAAAAAGTCTTCATCCCGTCCGAGATGGTAAATCTCGACCTCTGGCTACAAACTTCCTCCAAACCACCCCTTCTCACCCTTGCGGCATGCCTAGCCTGAAACCCCTGCCCCAATCCCCATCTTCACGGAT